>SJYC01143666.1:0-35459 GCA_006408675.1 Madoqua kirkii
AATTCTGTTGTACATCTTAAAATTTTACAATTTTTATTTGTTAATTACCTCAATAAAGTTGGAAAAATTAAATTTTTAATTCTTTAAAAAATTGCAACATTAAAAAAAGAGCTGAAACTGTGAAACTCTTAGAAGAAAATATAGATGCAATCATGGCTTTTTTTAGGCAACATTTTCCTAGATGACAGAAAAATCACAGGTAATAAACAGAATACATTGGCCTACATTAAAATTAAACTTTTGTGCTGCAAATGATACCATCAAGAAGGTAAAAAGATAGCCCACAAAATGAGAGAAAATATTTGAAATTTATAAGCTGATAAGGAACTTATATCCAGAATATATAACATATTCTTACAACTCAATTAATAAAAGGACCAATGACTCAGTTAAAATTGGGCCAAAGATTTGAATAACCACTTCTTCAGAGAAGATACACAAATGGCCAATAAGCACATGGAAAGATGCATAATGTCATTGATCATCAGAAAAATGCAGTTCAAAGCCACAGGATACCACTTCACAGGCTCTAGGATGACTGTAACTAAAAAGATGGACAATAACAAGTGTTGCAAGGATACAGAGCTATTGGAACCCACAGCCATTGCTTGTAAAATGGGGTAGTGCTTGGAACAGCCTAGAAATTCCTCAAAACATTAAACATATACTTACTTTATGACCTAGCAATTCTACCCCTAAGTTTAAGAGAAATGAAATACACAAAGAACTGTACGCTAACATTCAAGTTAACGTATTACAGCACTATTCATAATAGTCAAAAGACAGAAATAACCAAAACGTCCATCAAATGATTAATGGGTAAAATAAAATTTGGTATACCCATGCAATGGAAAAATCATTTGCCAATAAAAGGATATGAAGTAGTAACACAGGTGATGACGCTGAAGACACATTAGGATAAGTGAAAGAAGCAAAAAATAAAAGATTACTATTTTGTATAATTCTTTTTGTATGAAATTTCAAAAATGGGCAAATTATAGACACAGACACTAGATCAATAGTTGTCTAGGGCTGAAAGAAGGGCAGGGGAGGAGTGGAACGGGCCCTGACTGCTAGGTGTGAGGCATATTTCAGAGGAGATGAAAATCTCCTAACTTCTATCATTACAGTGGTTGCACAACCCTATGAATATACTAAAGAACATTCCATCATTCACATTGCATGGGTGAATTTTACAATATATAAATTACATCTTCATAAAATGCTTTTTGAGAAATGTTAAAACCCCATTCCCAGACCCAATAAAGCCCTGGCTGGTTTAGACATAGGAATCTTGGTTCTCTGTCCTAGGTAACCAAGTCTTTGCAGACTAAGATGAAAAGTTCGAGTATGAAGATGTGAGATCTCACTACCTCATTCAGCAACCCTTGTCATAGCCCCAGTTTCCTCATCGGATTGATTGATCCTATCTTGATGTGTTGTTGGGAAGAGAATGACCTGAGTATGAAATTCTCAGTGCCACGCACAGAACAGAGCACATCTTAGCAAATAATCAGTATATGAGTATCAGTGCACTCGTGGTAGAGATTAAAGGAAGCAGTGCCGCTCAGGTGCTCAGGGTTTGTTTCTGTGATGACCCATGGGGTGGGGGGTATTAAACACCCGCACCAGCCTGCTCAGTGGCTCCTGGGGGCTTTGTCTCCACTGACACCTCCTTGACCTCCTCGACCTCCATGGTAGAATCATTCTGGTCATCTGGGTCTGAAAAGCCAGGCCTGAGCCATAATGGCATCCAAATGCCACGCTGCCACCCTCCTGAGCTGTGCCTGCCTGCAGTGCCGGGGCACCTTGGTGCAGCCATCGGGGTTTGCATCCTGCAGAAGCACCCGACAGCGGATGCCATCCTGCTCAAGTGCCTGCTGAAGCGAGTGTGTCGAGGACCTGCGTGACACGCACTCTGCCTCTTCCCCAGGTCCATCAGCTCCAAGGCCCAGGGGGCCACTGGCAGCTTCAAATTACTTCCTGAGCACAGAGCGGAAACACAGCCCAAGAAGATGCCCACTCTGATGACTCCCAGGAGGGTCAGTGAAGCCAAGGAGAAGAGCCCCAAGAAAACAAATGAGGCCAAGTAGGATCCTTCCAACCGGCGAGGCTAAAAGGCGACCCCAGAAGCCAGGAGAGGCGAGGACAGTTTCTTCCAAACCATGTTTGCCCAAGGAGAAGGCCCCCAGGAAAGGCAGCCAGATCAAAGACCAGGAAAGGTCAGGAAGGCCTCCCCACAGCATGAGGAGGCCACAGAGGCCCCTACCAGTGCCAACAAGCCTGGCAGGAAGTCAAAGGTCGAAGGCAGAAAGAGTAGCCAAGATGCCAAGGCCCAGAGAACAATGAAAGCTGAGAATCAGAGTTCAAAACTCAAGGTCACACAGGGTGATGGTGTTGCTTCTCCAGACAAAAGAGAGGAAAACCAAGGTTCCTGAAGAGGTCACTCTCCAGGCGGTAGGGGAGGGCTGAGAGCCAAGCCCAATGCTCCCTATAAAGGCAGCGGGTCCAAGTCAATGTTTGCACCACTGGCCAGGAAGACAGAGACCTTCAAGGGTTCGAGAAGACCTGGAATGCCCAGCAAAACTCCATCACCCAATGTGTCCAGTAAGAAGTGAAAGCCAAGAGCTAGAGGCCAGAGTGGAGAGTGGTCGAGATTTTGCTAGAATTTTTATTCTCTAACAAAATATCATTCTACTTATTTTAATTGATCTATTTATCACTTAAGGCTTCATTCCCCCAACAAACATGGTGCTTAAGATATACCTTATGAATGAATGAACTAATGAGTGAAGAACAGGCTATTCAGAGCAGCTTGATTCCTCATGCAAACTGGTCTGATGTATCAAAATGCTGAACAACATGAAAAATAACTCCTGAGAAAGGAAACCCTATAGGGATGGATATTTTAAGTTTCAAGGTTCTGTCTTGTAAAAATGAACAGGAATCCACCTCATGTCTGTTTCCAAAACAAAAGCATGGTTCTGCTTCATCATGAGCCTTCCCCACATGAAATGATGCAGCTACTAGAAGCGCCAACATCTAGAAAAAAAATAGTGAGACAAGAATTGGAAAATAGTGAATGCCTGCAGGAGCCAAGAGCAGAGAAGCAGGTCAGATGCACCAGAGAGAAGAGTGGGGACATCTGGGGCCAACTGGGCAGCACGTGTCCCATGTAAAGGACTAGCTGTCTTTCTAGTAGACCCTGTCGCTGCTGCTGTAAGGAACTGGGGGCTCAGCATTGCCAGATCCGAAGTGTGAGCAAATGAGTGACTGAAAATTGTTAAGTCCGCCAGGCTCGTCTCCACGGGATTTTCCAGGCAAGAATACTGGAGGGGGTGGCCATTCCCTTCTCCAGGGGATCTTCCCAACCTGGCAATCAAACCCAGGTCTCCTATATTGCAGGCAGATTCTTTACCTCCTGAGCCACCAGGGAAGTCCAGATTTAAATGTAGATTTTTTTCCAATCTTAGAATAATCAACTGAGTATATCCTGTGAGATTCCATCTACATGAAGTCAAGAAAGCAGAACCTTGTAGAGAGTGACCAGAGGAAGTGTGAGGTACTGGTCCTGTCCTGTTTCTTGCTCGGGGCTGGTTGCACACTGAGCTCACTTTGTGTGAATCCACTGAACTGGACCCCAGTGATATGTGCCCCTTTCTGTATCTATATTATACTTTCAAGGAAGTTTCACTTTTTTAAATCGTGGAAACAGAAAGTCAGACTCTGCATCAGATACAGCTCTTAGGTCACCAGTTGGCCAGTGTGAGGCATCTGCTGTAACCTTTGATGACTCATTCTTGCCATTGAGCTGTCTGGGACTGCAAATCTGCTCTTCTGCATGCTAGGTCCTGCTAGGAGTTATGCCCAGGATAAGGAGGTAATGTCACAAGGCATGTGATGTGGGACTGTGTACAACGGAAAGATTGCTGCTCCTGCCTGGAGGTGGTGAGCTCCCCTTCTCTTCAGAAATTAGGGCAGAGGCAGAACAACTGTTGGTCTGGGATTCTGCAGAGGACCTGGGGGAAGGAGCTGAATAAAGTGACCGCTGAAGCTCCTGCCAATCCCGAGAGCCAGAGAATCCAAGATCATTTATCCAATCATCCATTCAACAGCGATAATACTGAATATCTCTTCTGTGTCAGGCACATGCCTGGCACTGGGGATTTGGCATTGAATAGTTTAGATCTCTCCATTGAAAGACTTTGCAAACCATTGAGATGGTGGTGGGGGCGCTGCAGGGCCCTTGGGGAAGCATTAAGTCAGTTCAGAGGAGAGGAGAACAGTGATGGAAGGTGAGGGGTCTCTGCTTTTATTAGGAACCTGTCTTATTGTAGATGGAGAGAAAGGCTCCCCTGAGGGACTCATATCTCAGCTGAGACATGAATGATGAGCATGAACTAGCCAGACAAAGAGAGCAGGGGCTGGTGGGAGAAGAGAAACAGAAGCCCATTGAAAGAAATGGGGAAAGATCAACCTAGCTGAAATGCGGGCTCGTGGAGGGCAAGTGTGGTCCTTGTGTCTGGTTGCATCTTTATTTCCACGATTCCAAGAATGTAAAATTCTGAGACTCTGTAATTCTGGGCATCTATGATTCAACAGCTCTCCATTATTATGATTTCTCCTAATTGAGCTGCCGAGATTCCGTGAATACACTTTTCTAAGTCTCCGACTTGCAGGCACAATGAGGCTGCCTCCTACTTTTACTGTAGCCTGACCCTGCCTTGGATTATTCCTCTGCTAGTGCAAGCAAGGCTAAAGAGAAGTAGTTGGGAAGAAGCAGCTCATTCGCATTTGCTCTGCAATCTGCCTCCCAATTAGACCCTGTTCTGCTCTGCTTTGGGGAAAGACAAAAGAAAATGCAGACAGGGGCCTTGCTTATACTAATGAGTGATCTCCGTGGGCAGAGTTAATGCCAAGCCCCGTTCGGCCACTAGGCCATCACCAGCATGGGGTGAACACACAGACTAATTTATGTGGAATAAAAACACGCTTTTACATGGTGTCCTGACACCAAGACAAGCGTTTCCTCCCCGCAAAACAAGCCCAATTATCATGGTGTGCTCTGTGGCCTTTTCTGCTCTTAGAAAGGGTTGCAAAATCTCTTAACACTTCAGAGCTCTGAGAAGAAGGGCGAAAAAAAGAATGGTACAAATGGGGCATCACCAGGGAGGAGACAGGTGAATCGGGAGATACAGACGTGCCAGCCTGATGCCAAGAACTTGAGCATCAGAGTCAGAGTGGGGTTTTTTTTTTTTCTGAATTATTAATTTAATTTTATTGAGGTAGAGTTGGTTGACAAAATTGTACTCATTTCAACTGTACAACATAGTGATTCAGCATTATTCCAGGTTGATGGTTTAGTCAGTAAGTCACGTCCAGCTCTTGAGATCCCATGGACTATAGCTCACCAGGCTCATCTGTCCTTGGGATTCTCCAGGCAAGAATACTGCAGTGGATTGAGATTTCCTTCTTCAGGGGATCTTCCCAACTCAGGAATTGAACCCAGGTCTCCTGCATTACAGGCAGATGATTTACCAACTGAGCTATGAGGGAGGCCCTTATTCCAAATTATTACTCCATTAAAAGTTATTACAAGGTAATGATTGTAATTCCCTAAAATGAAATATATCTTTGTTGCTTATCTATTTTCTAATAGATAATAGTTTATATCTCTTAATTCCATACCCCTAACTTGCCCTTCCCCTTTTCCCTCTCTCCTCTCCACTAGCTTGTTTTCTCGGAGAAGGCAATGGCACCTCATTCCAGTACTTGCCTGGAAAATCCCATGGACA
This sequence comes from Madoqua kirkii, assembly GCA_006408675.1. Taxonomy (NCBI): domain Eukaryota; kingdom Metazoa; phylum Chordata; class Mammalia; order Artiodactyla; family Bovidae; genus Madoqua; species Madoqua kirkii. Next base: position 5,796 of record SJYC01143666.1, read on the forward strand.
GAGGAGCCTGGTAGGTTGCAGTCCATGGGGTCGCGAAGAGTCAGACACAACTGAGCGACTTCCCTTTCACTTTTCACTTTCATGCACTGGAGAAGGAAATGGCAACCCACTCCAGTGTTCTTGCCTGGAGAATCCCAGAGATGGGGGAGCCTGGTGGGCTGCCATCTATGGGGTCGCACAGAGTTGAACATGACTGAAGCGACTTAGCAGCAGCAGCAGCAGCTTGTTTTCTACATCTGCATCTATTTCTTTCCACTTCGCATATGCATTCTTTTGTATTATTTTTAAAATTTCACCTACAAGTGATATCAGACGGTATTTGTCTTTTTCACTGTGACTTACAGGGTATACATGTGGGGAAAAAACAGAAATACTAATTTGAAAAGATACATGCATGCTAACATTCATAGCAGAACTATTTACAGTAACCAAGCTATGAAAGGAGCCCAAATGCCCATCGACAGATGAATGGATAAAGAAGATGTGGTGCATATATATAATGGAATATTACTCAGCCATAAGAATAACACAATTCTGTCATTTACAGAAACATGGATGGACCTAGAGAATATTGTGCTTTGTGACCTTAAGCCAGGCTATCACCAGAGTGTTTGACCCAGAAACCTGCTCTCCCAGGCTCTGCCTTGGGAGCCCCACCTGTAAAATGTCTGCAGTATACTTCAGAGGACTGCTGGGCCAGTCAAATGAGTTAACACAAGCCAAGTGTTTGGGCTGGTGGCTGACACATGCTGGGGGACGCTCCGCAGAAACAGTAGAGGCAGTGGAACTTCCCTCAGCAAAGCCGAGGGGTCCTGAGGAGAGGTGAGCCTGCTGTCCGCCAACCCATCCCCTGGGCGGGCCAGAGACAATCAGACGTGACAAGGGTTCCTTCGAAGCAGTTCCACTTTATTGCTGCAAACTCCCAGCTTATATAGGCAAGCAGGGAGGGGTTAGGAGGGACTTTCCATAGTTGCACCAATCACGTTAAAGGTCATATCATTATGTGCCTTCAGTTGCACCAATCATGTTAAAGGTCAAATCCTCACATGCATGGAAATCAAGATAGTCAATCAAAAACTTTGACAAACACAGACCCCACCCCTATCACTTCCGCCAGGCGCCAACTGTTTCCAACTGTCTCCAATTGTCCAGCTAGCCCCTTTTTTTTTTCCTCCGAGGTTTCCCATTTAGGGCCCCACAGACACAGAGTTTTAGCTATTTTTATTAAACAGCCAGAGAATGTTGCATTACAGATGCTGTATTAATTGTAGGGGACTCATCCCATGAAAAATGCTTATCAATTAAAATGTCTTAAGCCGGTAATGAGTTAAACAGAGAAGACTGGCCTTGCTGATGTGTAAAGGATAAATTGTTCAGGAAAAGAGTGAAAAAGCACTGTGTGCTGAGGAAACGGTAAGTCATTTACTACCAAAAAAGCATAAGTTCTATGAGATCTGAAGTATAGCAAAGAACAGTCAATGGAAGAGGAAATGGGGGTTATGGGTGACTTTGCCAATACAAGCTGCTATAATAAAGTAGCAAAGACTGGCGACTCATAAAAAAACAATTTACTTCTCACAGTTCTGGAGGCTGGAAGCCCAAGATCAGGGTGTCAGAATGGCCAGATTCTGGTGAGAAACTTCTTCCTGCCTGTAGATGCCAGGCGCCAACTGTTTCCAACTGTCTCCAATTGTCCAGCTAGCCCCTTTTTTTTTTCCTCCGAGGTTTCCCATTTAGGGCCCCACAGACACAGAGTTTTAGCTATTTTTATTAAACAGCCAGAGAATGTTGCATTACAGATGCTGTATTAATTGTAGGGGACTCATCCCATGAAAAATGCTTATCAATTAAAATGTCTTAAGCCGGTAATGAGTTAAACAGAGAAGACTGGCCTTGCTGATGTGTAAAGGATAAATTGTTCAGGAAAAGAGTGAAAAAGCACTGTGTGCTGAGGAAACGGTAAGTCATTTACTACCAAAAAAGCATAAGTTCTATGAGATCTGAAGTATAGCAAAGAACAGTCAATGGAAGAGGAAATGGGGGTTATGGGTGACTTTGCCAATACAAGCTGCTATAATAAAGTAGCAAAGACTGGCGACTCATAAAAAAACAATTTACTTCTCACAGTTCTGGAGGCTGGAAGCCCAAGATCAGGGTGTCAGAATGGCCAGATTCTGGTGAGAAACTTCTTCCTGCCTGTAGACAGCTGTCTTCCCATCGTGTCTACATAAGTGCCTGAGAGAGAGCAAGACAGCTCCCTGGAGCCCCTTTCATAAGGACACTAGTCCCTTTCAGGGGAGTTCCCCCTTCATGACCTAATCACGTCCTAAGGCCCCATCTCAAATACCATTGCTTTGGGAATAAGTTTCAACAGGGATTTTGAGAGGGCACATGCAGTCCATTGTAACGAAAATCACCAAAGATCTTTTTGAACCAAGTAAGTCATTAATTATACTTTTGATCCAAGTGTCAGAAACTCAACTCAAACTGGCTTAAGCAAAATGTATAGGAACTTTCTGTGGTAAAGCTAAGCCTAGACTAAATGATTAGATTCAGATTCTCTCCAGGCTAGCTAAACTAGCCAGACCATTAATAGAATCAAACCGAAGTGATTTCCTCAGGACATGGTTCCCTCCATCCTTGAAGTCTGCTTTATACCAAGTTGGCTTCCTTTAGCCCCAAGTGCTCCCCAAAGGTGACCAAGATGGCCGTCAATGGTTCCAGTCTTACAGCCAATCAGGAAAGCCATGCTGAAGGGAGGGAGCATTTCAGGGCCCACTCTCATTGGCCGACTTTGAGTCAGGTGGACATCCTTGAACCAGTGACTGATGCTGAGGTGGGAAGCTTTGATCTGTAATTGGTCAGACCAGGTCACGTGCCTATTGCTGTTGTGGGATGCGGTGATGGAATGTGGCTTTAAGAGCAGGAAAGGGATAGTTCCCCATAAGAACATCAGAGGTATGTGTGTATATGTGTGCCTATGGTTTATAGTCTTACGTTGTAGGCAAGCAAAACTAATACATGTCCATAGTATAATGTGTTTGTTTATAGGTACTTCTGAAAGTAATGGTTTGGTCTCTGAGGGAGAGGGAGAGGGTGGGATGATTTGGGAGAATGGCATTGAAACATGTATACTATCATGTAAGAAACGAAGCGCCAGTCTATGTTCGATGCAGGATACAGGATGCTTGAGGCTGGTGCACGAGATGATCCAGGGGGATGATATGGGGTGGGAGGTGGGAGGGGGCTTCGGCATTGGGAGATTGTGTACACCTGTGGCTGATTCATGTCAATGTATGGCAAAACTAATACAGTATTGTAACGTAGAATAAAGTAAAAATTAAATTTAAAAAAAAATGAAAGTAATGTGAATGAAGAGTAGAGCAGGGTTCTCAAATGTGTAACAACCTGGTTATCACTGCCCCTTCCTACACTCACATCAGACATGACTAATTCATTGCTAGTCCGCCCAGACGCCTTTTCTGTTGATTCTACGTGAGTTACCATCTGTCCATCTGAGTGAGAACTATTTGCCACCCCTGAATTGGAGGTAAGGAGTACAATTTTTTTCCCTCTCTCTTAGATACTGTACCTCTGATCTTTTTTAGGAAAGAAATTGATGAAGTTGGGGCTGGATGATCTCTCATATCTCCAAGGGAAGAAATGAGTCCAGGGCTACAGAGCTGGAGTTTGAACTGAGGGGTCCTGAAAGCCAGCTAGGAGAGTATTCTCTAAGAATTAAGAGACTAGGACTCAGATTGCTGTGTTTACATTCCATCTTTGCTGCCTACTAACCCTGTGATCTTTGGTTAATTGCATCACCTCTGTCAGATAGCTTCTTCTGAGAAATGTAAATAATAACTCCCCCAGGGTCACGGTGATGATGGAAAGAGCAATGCAGGCAAAGCCGTAGCCCAATACATACTTAGCACTCAAAAACCAGAAGTTATCTTTGTAATCATGGTTAATACATCTTCCTGCTGTTTCCCAGCTTCCAGGCTCTTACCATTTTTTTTTTTTAATTCAGTCAAGGAGGGAAGTGAGAAAATTAAGATAACCAAGTGGTTTAGTGACAACGTTATGTAAACCTGTCTCCCTGTGGATCCTTCCAAGCTGTGTCGAGAACAGCATTTGAATTTCCAAAAGTAACTTAGTAAACTCTCTTATCATTGTAGAATGAGGAGACTGGCTAATCAAATACAGAGAAATCAGAGTTAATCAAACAAGGAGTTACTGTGTTGATGGAGACGGAATTAGCCTTACTAAAAGGCTAATTTGACACAGCAGAAATATAGTCAAAGATGCCTCGAGGGCTCCCCATTGCCCACAAGCACGAACTCCTCAGAACCTGACTCCCAGTGATAATTGGCCGCTGGAACCCCAGGTGGCCTCCACCCCTGCCTTCATGCCGGAGCCTCAGGTGCCCACATGGAGGTCCATGGCTTTGCTTGTGCCGTGCCACCCCTCTTGAAGACCTCCACCACATCATGCTGCCTTTTTGGACTACTGTGTCTCCCTCTATAAATGGGCAGAATGAATTCTTGGATTTCATCACAGAAATGTTGGGAGCTTGAAGAAGGGCCATGGTGTAAATATGTCAGGAAGATGCCTACCAGGCTGTAGGTGCTTATAAAGTTGCAGCTGAGCCTGGATGTGGGTACCTAGAAACCCTCTGATCCAAAAGTGATGATGATAGAAGATCAATGGCCCCCAAATCAGGGAGGACATGGGACATGTGCTCAGTCATCGAAGAAAACCATAGAAATTTTATTACAGTTAAAATCCTTTCTCTGGACCCCACTGCTGGCAATAACAGACTTCTTAGGATATACAGTAATAAAGCCTGTTCATAGTAATCTTAGGAGATTCTATTCCACAGGAATCTACCTAGGCCCTGTACACTTAGATTGAGGACCTAAAGACTAAAAAATAAAGAGGCAAATTATACAGGTTATACAATGACCTTTACAACTCCTTGCCAACCCCTGTTCCCACTATGATTTTCACAGTGACCTTAGGCCCAATTGCTTGGATGCCTAAAGTGAAAGTGTTAGTCGCTCAGTCATGTCTAACTCTTTTCGACCCCATGGACTATGTCTGTCCATGGAACTCTCGAGACAAGAATACTGGCATGAGTAGCTATTCCCTTCTCCAGAGGATCTTCCCAACCCACGGATCGAACTCAAGGCTCCTGCCTTGCAGGCAGATTCTTTACCATTTGACCCACCAATTGCTTGGATGTCTAGGAACATTTGAATTTGCACTTTCTTTTGCTGCTTCTATTTAGCTAGTTTTAAGACCTTGTGCTAACGTCCCATACCTTTCTTGTTAAAGCCTTTTAGGACCCTTCTAAGAACCCATATTCCCTTCAGGACTCTTTAGAAGTGAAGTACCAATCAGTTGCCTGGAGATGTTGTTTGCTGTGACTTCCTAAAGAACTTGGCTCTAGCAAGAATGAGCTATTTATGAGCACTGACTCTGGAGCCAGACTGCCATTTGCTAGCTGTGTGATATCAGAGCAAGGCTTTTAACTTCTCTGTGTCTCTGTGGCTCCACCTGTTAAATAGGGACAATAGTGGCATATATCATGTACAGTTTGGGGAAGATTAAAGAGATAACCCACATAAAGTGCTTCCCCACTGTGTCCCATAAATATTAGTAGTTATTGCACACTCAAAGCACTGGGGTATTTTGTCAGCCTGATATTGCATGAGTACCCTGGTATGGGGTTCCCTGGGCTTATGAGGGTCTGTCAAAGCCTGTCACCAGCTCAGGGTGAGGCTGGAGGGGAAGGACTTGACTGTGTTTCAAGCCCGCCCTTTATGTTCATCATTCCCCAGAGCCCTCTGGTAACCATGGCAACCCAGCTTACAGGTTACCAAGTTCAAAACAATATATTTCCAAGCAAGAAGTTTTGCTGACATCACCCGTCCTGATGAGAAGACAATGAAGACTTGTGGGTCCTCGCTGGTACCTGTGCCAGTCTGAAGACATGAGAGTCTTTGTGCCGTCTTTTTTCACGTGTCTACCTAAACAATGATGCCCATGCAAAAACAGAGCTGTTATTACTAACTGACCAGCATAATAAACAGAACTGACCAAAATGATAACCTTGATCATCCCTTACTAAGTGAACTGAGCCTGATCTTTGTGGTCTCATGAACTAAGACCCACTTTTGAGGCAGTTATTTACTGTGTGACCCTGAGCAGGTGACTTAACCTCTCTGTGCTTCTGTTTCTTCAATAGCAAAATGGGAATTGCCTTGAGAGGGACAGTGTAAAGGGACAAAGTTTTCCCACTACTCATGTACAGATGTAAGAGTTGGACCATAAAGAAGGCTGAGCACCAAAGAATTGATGCTTTCAAACTGTGGTGCTGGAGAAGATTCTTGACAGTCAGAGATCAAACCAGTCAATCCTAAAGGAAATCAATCCTGAATATTCATTGGAAGGACCGCTGCTGAAGCTTCAATACTTCGGCCACCTGACGTGAAGAGCCAACTCATTGGAAAAGACCCTGATCCTGGGGAAGACTGAGGGCAGGAGGAGAAGGGAGCAACAGAGGATGAGACGGTTGGATGGCATCACAGACTCAATGGCCATGAGTTTGAGCAAACTCTGGGAGATAGTGAAGGACAGGGAAGTCTGGTGTGCTGCAGTCCATGGGGTCCTTAAGAATCAGACATAACAACTGAACAGAAAGGGACAAAGTAGGTGATTAAATAGTTAATCCCACTTAGGGATTGTAAGAATATGGGAGACCCCTGAAGTTAAGGATTACTCAAGAGAGCAGGTTTGCTCCACCACAAAACCAAGCAGGCTTGCTTAGCAACAAAACCACACAAGAGAAGCACAGACATGCCCCCAAACAATAAAACAGTGGTGGCATGAGATCTGTATCCTGCCCAGTGAGCTTAGTAAGTTAATGACCCCGACACATGCTCTCTGCTCTTATAAGGAACAATAATCCTTGGAACTAGCTTGATCACATAAGGACAAGAAAACACTCCCCTGCCTAACCTAGAGGAGGAGCTGATGATGGAAGCATGATGTCTACTCAAGAAAGACCCAGGTCCCCCCGCCTCCAAACACCACTTTTTCCTTTGATTATAAAGCTGTAGCCCAGTAAGTTCTCAGGGTACAGCATTTCTCGCCCTCCCACTTGTAAACCTCACAGGTGTCCTATTCTGAATCACTTCTTTTCTATCCCTTTGTCTCTTGCTGAATTCTTTTTTGTGCTGAGGCATAAAGAACTGCAGTACCAGGAGCTCTTCAGAGCCACCCAAAACAACACCCAATGTTTTCAGCCTGCTGCTGCTGCTGCTGCTAAGTGGCTTCAGTTGTGTCCGACTCTGCGACCCCATAGACGGCAACCCACCAGGCTCCCCCGTCCCTGGGATTCTCCAGGCAAAAACACTGGAGTGGGTTGCCATTTCCTTCTCCAATGCATAAAAGTGAAAAGTGAAAGTGAAGTCACTCAGTCATGTCCGACTCTTAGTGACCCCATGGACTACAGCCCACTAGGCTCCTCCATCCATGGGATTTTCCAGGCAAGAGTAATGGAGCAGGTTGCCATTGCCTTCTCCGCCTAATGCATCTCAAATGGTTCTTAAGATGCATACACAAGATAGTGTATGTCAAGGTCCCAGCACAGTGCTTGGCACACAGTAAAACCTACCATACCTACACGTTGTGGCTCTTGTTAACTGCTCGTGCACCTGCCTCGTGCACCCCCGATTCTCTGCTATTGCCTTCTCTGAGTCTTCTGCCAAGAGCATCCTTCATGTCAAACCTCGAATCCCTACCTAATGAAAACACACTGGATTTTCCCCTTAAAACAATGGTACAAAGATTCTTTTGCAAAATCTTAATCAAAACAGAATTTATAATGACAAAAATTGCAAGCAATGTAAATACCCGACAATAGAAGATTGATTAAAGAGAGGAAGATAATTCATACAATAGAATATGATTCACCTGCCTAAAATGATAATGCACATCTGCATTTATTAATACAGAATGGATTACTCTGTAACAAAATAAAAAGTAGATCATGAAAGAATATCCATAGGATGATCATGTTTTAGAGATAAGTAGGTAGGTAGATAGGTAGGCAGATAGGTGTCAAAATATTAATAGTTGTTGGCTAACTTTCTTCTGTTCAGTTTTCTTTGTGTCTTTCATCATTTTCACCCATAAATGTGCATGCTGTGTGCAATAAAACATCTCTAAAACAACCCTGGAGTTAATAGTAATATGTTAATATTAATATTCATTTTCTAAAATACAAGTCAAATTCCACAGGCTTTCCTGGATATCTCTGGCTCACAGAGAATTTCCTTTTTCCTTCTCCAGAGTCCATGCAGCCCTTTGTGCATCTCTGAAGACATTTATCACATCTTACTCTGCCTTGTGCCCTCTGCCTGCTCAAGCCAATATTCCTAGGGAGCAAAGGTAGCCTTGCTTAGTCCCTGCAGGCACCAGTCAGTGAACGCATGGCTGAATGGGCAAATGAATGGATGCATCCTTCACTCTTCAAAATTTTGGTGTGATGTGCTCTCCTCTGGAGCCTTTTCTAGACTCCTCCCCTCTTTTCTCAATGCTCTGAGTGCTGTCTCCTCTAGAACTGGCCAGTGGGACCTCTCCTCCCTGTTCTCTCTCCTGTTGGATTAAGGGCAGATGCAAAGGGGCCCAGGTGGGAGTGCACTCAACACAGTCACGATCCCAAGGGTGTCAGGAACAGCCCAGGCCGTGGGGAAGGGCTTTCCAGGAAGGGAGATACTGTCTCTGATGTTTAGTGTGACTCTTGAAAGCAGAGCAAAAGAAGGTGGTGTGGATCCAGGAGCTGCTGGGCTCTATATTCACATTCTCCAAAAGGGTGTGCAGTTTTGACCCTTTCTTTTTTATTGTTTTTACTGTTGGCTGCCCTGGGCCTTCATCACTGCACACAGGCTTTCTCTAGCTGAGGCAAGTGGGATTACTCTCTAGCTGTGGCGGCTTCTCCTTTCAGTGGCTTCTCCTGCTCCCGAGCATGGGCTCTAGGGCGTGTGGGCTTCAGTAGCTGTAGTCCATGGCCTTAGCTGTCCTGAGGCATGTGAGATCTTCCCAGACCAGGGATCGAACCCGTGCTGCCTTCATTGGCAGTCAGATTTGTAACCACTGGATCACCAGGGAAGTCTCCAATAATTTCTTTAAATGCGATATGATGACATGCTTGTTGAGTGCTACCAAAATTTCATGTTCCCCTCATATTTGCCAGCATCACATGTCATTAGATTAGGGCCATGTGGCCAATGGACTGCAAGGAAAAAACAAGATAGGTGCCTTCTGGCCCCTAGCCTTTAGGAACTTGTGTGGCACTTCCTCCAACCCTCTCTTCTCCACCTGCTGCAATTTGAAGGCCTTGTGCTCCCAGTTGCCCAGGCGCAGGATATAAAAAGCTGCCTGACCACCACTGAGCTTTGGATGACCAATTGAATGACCTTTGCTGTGTTAAGCCAACTGAGATGTTAGGGTTTACTTCAGCACAGCCTAGCCCAATTCTGACTAACCCAGCACACATACTTTATCCAACCCCTGTTCGTTTTCAATAACCTTCACAAGAAGGTGACTCTGCATTTTACAAGATTAAATGTTTTTCAGTCTCACTTACACAATGATAGTGGAGTTTCACTCCATGATGGATACAATAAATACATATTTGTGCGTAAAAATGGAAAAAGAAAGAAAAGTCTTCATATCTCCTGGCCAACCCAGCAGCTGCCTCTAAAAAGCAGGAGAGTCTGGCTCTTAATTAAGCATTTTTCCCTGTCCTTGAGCTTAGCAAAAGGGGATACATCCAAACTGAATCCATCACCTTCCAACGATTTCCTCTCGTGCAGGGACAACAGCATCAATTAGGCCCCAGGATGGATGTTGGTAAAACTTCGCTCCAACAAGCCTTGCTTCTCAACCTGTCTTGCTTCTAATTGTCCATTTATTTCTCTCACAAACAATGTCAATAGCCCAGATGCAGCTTTTGTGAAGCAATGCCTGCTCCCCAGGGAAGGGGGCTGCGGGAAGCAGCTGAGTGTGGGTAAAGGTTTCCACGGTAATTATGCACCAACCACCAGAAGGCTCTGCCTGGTGAAATCCCTCGTTAGCCACCAGCCAGCTAATTAGAGGAGGCCTTTAGCACTTGCTCGCATTCTGGAACATTTGTTCCTGGTGGGTTAGGAATGGACTCTCAAGGCTTTGGGCAGTCTCTTCAGCCCCAAGTCCCAGGGAAAGTCACAGGCATGAAGGGAGAGTAATTCATTCCAGTGGCCTGTGGAGCAGCAGAGAGCTGACAGCTTTTTCTTGGCATCTGGCAAACACCAGGATGAGTTCATGGCAACCAGCCCAGGACAGAGGGGCAGGGACCATTAAGGGAGGACAGGATCCTAACTTTCCATTCTGAGGAAGACCCAGAGAGGAACCAAGGGCACAGGGGACGAAACACCGCCTTTGAGAAGAGTGTGGTGGATGTGTGAGCAGGGAAACGTGGGGGCCAGCGTGTCACACAGGGCACCGAGCTCTGAAGGATCTCAGGCTTACTTGAGTGCTCTGCTGTCGCTATCTTAAAATGTTTAAAGATATTTTTAAATTTGATTTTTTTTTTTACTTTTTCCACTGTTGTGTTGTTTTCTGCCATTACGGCAACATGAATCAGCCGTAATTATACGTATATCCCCTCTCTCTTGCGCCTCCCTCCCCTTCCCGTACCCCACCTCTCTAGGTTATCACAGAGTGCCAGGCTGAGCTCTCCATGTTATACAGAAACTTCTCACCAGCTGTCCATTTTACACGTGGTAGTGTACGTATGTTGACGCTACGTTCTCCATTCATCCCACCATCTCCCTCCCCAGCTACGTCCACAAATCCATTCTTTACATCTGCGTGTTCATTCCTTCCCTGCGAACAGGTCCATCAATACCATATTCCTACATTCCATATACATAAAGCCCAGCATTCTCATTTTTCACTGAACCCTAGAATATTATATAGCTGGCCCCAGGTGCTCAGGTGGACAGGTTTTCTAAGCAGGTAAACCAAGCTGTAGTCATGGAGGAAGCCTCCATGCACCCAATTACCCAGGAGCCCCCTGGGCCACAAGATACTGGATCCATGAAACACTGGATCCATGAAACACTCTTTGAATCTCAGCCGAGTATGGACACTAAGAGCTCTGACTCTAAAGTAGAAAAGACATGGGTGCAAGATCCAGCTTTGCCAGGCACTCCCCACGTGCTCTTGGGTAAGAGACCCAAACCCTCTGCATTCCAGGGTCCCCTCTACGACATGAAGATGCTACAATATTTCATAGAGTTATAGAAAAGATTGGTACAAAATTGTTGCTGAATAAATGTTGCCGGTACCCTTAATACCATCACTGATTTTATGACGATTATATCTTCATCTTCTTACTGTTACATAGCCCCCCATTAAGTCTCCTGAGGACTGCCTGAGATATTCATGCTGCCTAGGAGCTGGTCTCTTTGGATGAGTATCCTGCAGAAGGCCAAGGGAGGCCAAAGCACTAATCCTTTCCTTCTCAAGTCTTCTCTACTCCAGTGCCTTTAGAAAGAAAGAAAGAAAGGAAGGAAGAAAGAAAGAAAGTGAAGTCATTCAGTTGTGTCTGACTCTTTGCGACCCCACGTACTGTTGCCTACCACTCTCCTCCATCCATGGGATTTTCCAGGCAAGAGTATTGGAGTGGGCGGCCATTTCCTTCTCCAGAGGATCTTCCTAATCCAGGGATCAAACCCAAGTCTCCCACGTTGTAGGTAGACTCTTTACCATCTGAGCCACCAGGGAATGCCTTCCCCTTGTGCAAATCCACTCAATGCCTCTCATCCTCCACCCTGGCCCCAGCAATTAACTCTACCTTTAAACTTTCAGAATTTATTTTCACCCTGTAATTGTACTAAGGAACCCACCCTAGGGGAGAGTGGCTTGCCCAGGTTCAACAGAACCACAGTCTCATCTTAGCCTTTCAGTGTTTTCCACCCCTCTCCATGACTGTGTATTTGACTGGGTAACATTGCTTCATTTCTGCCAGCCTCCACAAAGAGCTCCACTGTGCTTTCAATTTACAGAGTCTGCTCTTTGCTTCTAAATTCACTTGAATCCCCCAGGATTAACCACAGTCTCATCTTAGCCTTTCAGTGTTTTCCACCCCTCTCCATGACTGTGTATTTGACTGAGTAACATTGCTTCATTTCTGCCAGCCTCCACAAAGAGCTCCACTGTGCTTTCAATTTACAGAGTCTGCTCTTTGCTTATAAATTCACTTGAGTCCCCCAGGATATAGTTATCTCCAGGAAAATCAAGCACCTTTTGATTGGGGGCTGGTCAGAGTGAGACCCTGGGCTCAATGCATCAGCGGGCAGAAGGAGCTGCTTATCTTAAGCAGTGGCAGCAAACCGGGTGGGAGTCTAATTGGCAAACAAAAGGAGAAGAAGAGGCTATTAGAGCATGACCTGAACTTGGCCAGTCCTGCCGGGAAAGAGCAGCTGTGCTGTGCTTAGTCATATCAGTCGTGTCTGACTCTTTGCAACTCCATGAACTGTAGCACCCCAGGCTCCTCTCTCCATGGGATTTCCTAGGCAAGAATTCTGGAGTGGTTTGCCATTTCCTACCCCAGGGGATCTTCCCGACCCAGGGATTGAAGCCACATCTCTTATGTCTCCTACGCTGGTAGGTGGCTTCTTTGCCACTAGCATCCCCTGGGAAGCAGCAGGGAAGGGCAGCCCCATCCAGAGGTTAGGGAAAGACTAGGAGAAGCACACGGCTCCTGAGAAATGACAGCTGGTGTGTCCAGTTTCCAGAAGAACACGGGCTCTGGCATCAAAGGGAACTGGGTGTGAATCCCTCCTCTGCTGTTTACTAGCTATGTGACTTTAGCTGGTTACTCTCCCTCTCTGAACACGTTTCTTTGTGTGTAAAATGGGCATAATAATGTGTGCCTCTCGGGGCTGTTGAAGTGGTTGAGTGAAATAACCCATGCACAGTAGTGTGGGCACTATACTGTACTTAGTCGTGTCTGACTCTTTGTGACCCCATGCACTGTTGCCCACCACTCTCCTCTGTCCTTGAGGATTCTCCAGGCAAGAATACTGAAGTGGTTTGCCATGTCTGCCTCCAGGAGATCTTTCCAACTCAGGTCTCCCACACTGCAGGCAGATTCTTTACCATCTGAGCCACCAGGGAAGCCCAAGAATACTGGAGTGGGTAACCTATCCCTTCTCCAGGGGAACTTCTCAACCCAAGAATTGAACTGAGTTCTCCTGCATTGCAGGTGGATTCTTTGCCTGCAAAGAATCATCTTCGTGGTCACCACCATCATCATCATCTTCATCACTGGCATTGGCAAAGAGAGCTTTGATCTGTCCTCAGCCCTTCCTGGTGAATAAGGAATGCAAGGGCATTGAAAGACAGTGACAGAATTCATCTGAGCCATAAAAACAACAATAAAACAGGGAGAAAAACATTCACATTTTCAGCAGCCTCCCTCTGGACCAGAAAGCGTAGCTGACATTGCCATGCACATCTTTCCATTTCATCTCCACAATCTGCGAGGCAATTGGTACGTGTACCCTCATTTTATTGAGCTGAGCTCCCCCAGGTGAAGTGACTTGCCCAGAGTCACCAGCCCATGATCAGGGGGCCCACACCAGGTCCACTCAGGTCCGGGAGCCTTGAAGGCAGCCAGGAAAGACCAACCCTGAATCGGTGGTCTCCAGAAACCCCTGACCCTTCGGACAGGGACAAAGAGGACACAGCAAGGGAAAGTGAGTGAACAGTGGCAGGAAAATGAATCGAGGAGTGGGGAGGAGCTGCCTGCCATTAATCATCATGAAGAATAGGTCCCGGAGAGCTGCCTTGGGCTCCACGGTGATTAATGACCTTTTTAATTTTCCTGCACATCATCCCAATTATGCAGGGCCACTGAGGGAGGTCCCACTTTCCCTGGGGAAGCAGGGAGGTCTGGGCAATGCCCTGAGCGAGGCAGAGAGGAGGGCTCTTGAGAGACCCTGAGCTGTTTTCCGAAGACCGTGGGCCTAGGGGCAGGGCTTGGAGGAGCTGCAGATCCGATCCCAGAGCTTGGCAGGACACGGGGGCTAGGGAAAGACAGTGCCCATCTCTGGAGAGAGTGATGATGAGCACCACTCTCTGCCCTCAAACTCAGTTGCAGAGAAATAGAATCATTTTCTTACCAACTCAACCAATTTTTCTCTTTTGAGTTCCCATGCTTCCCAAATGGCCGAAGCTTAATCTTGTGCCTGAGTTGTGTCTAAGTTCCGTATGTCATGGACTGAGATCTGGGGCAACTGGTTACTTGAGATTCTCCACAAGGTGGGCAAGGATCTCCTGGTTCATCCATCATCCAGTCCAACCCTCAATTGTCAGCCCACAGAGGCTGCTGCTAGGAAACCTCAGGCTCCCATTCCCTGGCTCTCTCTTTGCTATTGCGTGCGTCGTGCACTCAGTCGCTCAGTCCTTTTGTGACCTCACGGACTGTATCACACCTGGCTCTTCTGTCCTTGGGATTTTCCAGGCAAGAATGCTAGAGCAGGTTGCCATTTCCTTCTCTGGGGGATCTTCCTGACTCGGGAATCGAACCTGTGTCTCCTGCATTGGCAGGCAAATTCTTTATTAATGAGCCACCTGGGAAGCCCCTCTTTGTTATTACCTCTGCACCAAAGAGCAATGGGGTCTTTAAAAAGCTGCCTCTGGTCCCAGTTTCCAAGATGGACCAGACCTTTCTGAGGTTTCCAGTGCTCCAAAATGATGGTCTATTGAGAATCAAGGCATAGGAGCTGCTTCTGTGCTATGTCATTCTCTCTCTCTCAGCTCTTCTCATCCCAGTCCAGGGCAAGGCACAGTGCATCAGCCATCCTCCTCTGCTTCTTAGATCATGCCAAGATAGCCAGCCTTCTAAATCGTCCCTCTCCCAAAAGTTCAAACTTGCTGAACGCAAAAGCCAGAACTGGGAGTTTATTTCTATTTGCCAACCTGAGATATTAACTGCAATACTAAGCCTCTTTCTCTCTCTCTGTCCTCTTTCTTTCATTTAGAGAAGTAGGATGTAGGACAGAAGAAAAATCAGAGGAGAACTATTGGTGAATATCTCATTAATATTCTCCTGCCACACATGCAGGAGGCTACGGAGAGGCTCAGAAGAAGGAATGAGCACGTCCTATAGGAAAATCAATAAAATTGGTCATGCAGAGAGCTGTGTTTCTTCATTATTGAGGGCACAGGCTTCAGAATCCGACAGATCTTGCTTGTGTCTGGGGCCCCTACTTCCTACTGTGTGACCTTGAGCAAGTGACTGCTTCTCCTCCAGCCTCGATGGCCTCATCTGTAAATGGGGAAAGCAAACCTGCTGTGGAATCAGCTAAATGGTGTGAGCAGAAAGACTTTGCCAAGCCCTCCATCTGTACTAACCAAAAGAAGAACAGAGGCAATTGGAGACGGAAGGAGAAAGAGCAGGTGAGCAGGTGAGAGAAGGGAATAAAATTTGGGGAAGAGGAACACAGAGGAGAAAGAGAAAGGACTGGAGCTTCACCAGAATTAGAAATTACAGAGATGGGAGGAAGTAGCCAGGCCAGGAATAAGGGAAGAGTGGAAGCTGGATTTGAATTGTTGCCCTGGCTGCGCTGAGCTGAGCCTCGATAGGAAATAGCTAAAGCAGTGCTTCCCACACATCAGCATCACGTGGATGACTTGGGGGTCCTGTCGGAATGCAGACTCGGAGTCAGTGGTTCGGGGTCGGTGGCAGGGGGATTGTCAAACTAGCTTCGCAGGATGCTGGTGTCGCTGGTCCATGGACCATTCTCAGTCTCCTGGATGAGATGGCATCACTCCAGGTATTTGAGGGGGCCCTGTTCATCCTGCATCCTGGCGGGGGGTGGAATTCCTATGCCTTCCCCTACAGTAATCCTCACTAATGTCTTGATAACCTGCACCTCCACTCTTTGTCAATTTATTAATCAGGGAGACATCAAGAAATCCTGTATGTCGCTTAAGCTTCAGGAGGGACTGACTGAGCGGCAGGGAGTGGGCTTTCACATCTCCAGGATCTGGAACAACTGTTACCTTTTATCTTCCTCTCTTTTGGGGACTTTGGCAGAACAGTTGGAGAGTAGTCACTGGCCCTGCCCATGTATTTCCTGTTTTTCCAGGCTTTACCAGTCAACACGCATATACAGCTACCGTAGAAACAAAAATATCTGACTGCCTAAAATCAAACTCCTTATAGCATCCTCAAGGCCCGAACCATCCAGCATCTGCCACCTTTGTTTTACCTCTTGTTGGCTCTTTGCCCCCTCACTAGGTGCCAGCTGTACCTGCTCCCTTCTGTTCCTCTAAGGCAGGGTTTTTCAAACCTGGCTGCACTTTACAATCACCAGGGCAGGGAGTCATTTTTTTTTAATATACAATCCCTAAAACAAACCCCAGACCAATAAGATCACAGTCTCTTGGAGACGGGAATCAGGCATCAGTAAATTCTAAATCCTCCCCAAGAGAGTGGAATCTAAAAAACAAAGGATACAAATGAACATATTTACAAAACAGAAGTAGAGTCATAGATGTAGAACACAAACTTATGGTTGCCAGAGTGTAAGAAGGGAGGGGGTGATAAATTAGAAGCCTGAGATCGACACATATACAGGGCCGTATATAAAGTGGAAGAGCCTGTTGAAAAGCACAGGCAGCTCTACTCAGTACTCTGTAATGGCCTACCTGGGAAAAGAATCCGAAAAAGAGTGGATACCTGTATATGTGTAAGTGATTCACTTTGCTGTACATCTGAAACCAACACCACATTGTAAATCAACTCTACTCCAATAAAAGTTTTTTTTTTTAATGAAAAAATAAGAAGTTCCAATGGGCAGCCCATGTTGAGACTTGCCTCTCTGAAGTTCAAAAGAATTCTGCCCTCACTTCCTTGCTCCTTTTTCTCTGTCTCCAATCCTTTGTTCACTGGCCCCCTCCCATCTGTCAGATTTCAGCCCCAACGACTCCTCTTCAATGAAGCATTCCACAGACACCTCATATCTTATCAAAAGGCATCATTTGTCTTACATCCTTTCTAGAACTTGTCACGATCTGTAATTCTCCTATTAACTCACATGTTTGTTCTTTGTTCTCGTCACCAAAACTTTAGCCCTGAGATGCCAAGAACCTCGCCTGGTTATATTGTTTCCATAGACAGTGCTTAACACAGCGTTTGACCTGTAGTCAGGGTTAAGAACATAGTTGATGAATAAATAAAAGGTCAAGAAGACTTCGCAGAACCTTCCGTGTAAGATGCTTAATTGTGACTTAGTTTCCCACTTGTCACCTAGAGTCCCACTAAGTGAGGAAGGGCTAAGCCTTCAGAAAGACATTTCCCACGTGACTGTATCCCTATCCTTACTTCCCAGTCTCTCTCCTTAATCAGGAATGACCTCTCTCTCTGGGGACTCCTCTTCCAAGCCTTTCAACTCAGTCTCCCTAACCTGTGCTCTTTGGAAGCCACACACCTCTCAAAAGGAGGACAAACTTTGTTCTTTCAGTGTGTCCCTACGCTAGTATCTTGCACACTGCGGAACTCGATCATGCCTTCAGGTCACTCGAGGCTCCTGTCTGCTGAACTTTGTATCTCCAAAAGAGGAGAGGTGGTGCTGGACCCAAGGAGAAGAGAAAGTTGTGGATGCTCCAATTCTTATTCAGTCTCACCAGCAGCAGTAGATTTTCTCCTTAGGTCCCTGGGAAGCTTGCACCCTTACCAAATCCAAAATACAGCACTTCCCTGGTGGTCCAGTGGTTAAGAATCCACCTGCCAATGTGGAAGGCACACGTTCAATACCTGGTCCTACATGTCATGTAGCAAGTGAGCCCGTGTGCCATGACTGCTGAGCCTTGTAGACCTAGAGGCCAGTTCAGTTCAGTTCAGTCACTCAGTCATGTTTGACTCTGCTGTCCCAGGCACTGCAGCTCGCCAGGCCTCCTTTTACATCACCAACTCCCGGAGTTTACTCAAACTCATATCCACTGAGTCGGTGATGCCATCCAACCATCTCATCCTCTGTCATCCCCTTCTTCTCCTGCCTTCAGTCTTTCCCAGCATAAGTCTTTTTAAATGAGTCAGTTCTTTCAATCAGGTGGCCAAAGTGTTGGAGTTTCAGCTTCAACATCAGTCCTTCCAATGAACACACAGGACTGATCTCCTTTAGGATGGACTGGTTGGATCTCCATGTAGTCCAAGGTACTCTCAAGAGTCTTCTCCAACACCACAGTTCAAAAGCATCAATTCTTCAGCACTTAGCTTTCTTTGTGGTCCAACTCTCACACCCACACATGACTACTGGAAAAACCATAGCTTTGACTAGATGGACCTTTGTTGGGAAAGTAATCTCTGCTCTTGAACATGCTGTCTAGGTTGCTCATAACTTTTATTCCAAGGAGAAAGTTTCTTTAAATTTCAGGGCTGCAATCACCATCTGCAGTGATTTTGGAGCCCAAAAATATAAAGTCTGTCACTGTTTCCACTGTGTCTCCATCTATTTGCAATGAAGTGATGGGACCAGATGCCATGATCTTAGTTTTCTGAATATTGAGTTAAAATTCAACATTTTCACTTTTTCATTCTCCTCTTTCACATTCGTCAAGAGGCTCTTTAGTTCTTCTTCACTTTCTGATGTAAAGGTGGTGTCATCTGCATACCTGAGGTTATTGATATTTCTCCCAGCAATCTTGATTCCACCTTGTGCTTCCTCCAGCCCAGCATTTCTCATGATGTACTCTGCATAGAAGTTAAATAAGCAGGGTGACAATATACAGCCTTGACGTACTCATTTCCTGTTTTGGAACCAGTCTGTTGTTGCATGTCCAGTTCTAACTGTTGCTTCCTGACCTGCATATAGGTTTCTCAAGAGGCAGGTCAGGTGGTCTGATATTCCCATCTCTTTCAGTATTTTCCACAGTTTATTGTGATCCACACAGTCAAAGGCTTTGGCATAGTCAATATAGCAGAAATAGATGTTTTTCTGGAACTCTCTGGCTTTTTCAGTGATCCAATGAATGTTGGCAATCTGATATCTGGTTCCTCTGTCTTTTGTAAATCCAGCTTGAATGTCTGAAAGTTCATGGTTCACATACTATTGAAGCCTGACTTGGAGAATTTTGAGCATGACTTTGCTAGCATGTGAGATGAATGCAATTGTGTGGTAGTTTGAGCATTCTTTGGCATTGCCTTTCTTTGGGATTAGAATGAAAACTGACCTTTTCCAGTCCTGTGGCCACTGCTGAGTTTTCCAAATTTGCTGGCATATTGAGTGCAGCACTTTCACAGCATCATCTTTCAGGATTTGAAATAGCTCAACTGAAATTCCTTCACCTCCACTAGCTTTGTTTGTAGTGATGCTTCCTAAGGCCCATTTGACTTTGCATTCCAGGATGTCTGGTGTGAGTGATCATACCATTGTGCTTATCTGGGTCGTGAAGATCTTTTTTGTACAGTTCTGTGTATTCTTGCCACCTCTTCTTAGTATCTTCTGCTTCTGTTAGGTCCATATCATTTCTGTCCTTTATTGATCCCATCTTTGTATGAAATGTTCCCTTGGTATCTCTAATTTTCTGAAAGAGATCTCTCATCTTTCCCATTCTGTTCTTTTCTTCTATTTCTTTGCATTGATCACTGAGGAAAGCTTTCTTATCTCTCCTTACTATTCTTAGGAACTCTGCATTCAAATGGGTATATCTTTCCTTTTCTCCTTTGCTTTTCACTTCTCTTCTTTTCACAGCTATTTGTAAAGCCTCCTCAAACAAGCATTTTGCCTTTTTGAATTTCTTTTTCTTGAGGATGGTCTTGATCATTGCCTCCTGTCCAATGTCACGAACCTCCATCCATAATTTTTCAGGCTTTCTGTCTATCAGGTCTAATCCCTTGAATCTATTTCTCACTTCCACTGTATACTTGTAAGGGATTTGACTTATGTCATACCTGAATGGTCTAGTGGTTTTCCCTACTTTCTTCCATTTAAGTCTGAATTTGGCAGCCAGTGCTTTGCAATAAGAGAAGTCACCACAATGAAAAACCCAGGCACCACAATGAAGAGTAGGGGCTGCTCACCACAACTGGAGGGAGCCTAGTGCAGGATAAAGCCCAGGGCAGTCAGAAAAAACAACATACATTTCCCCCACGGCAATGCAGTAATAGTTTTGCATGAGGAAATTATAAATCCCCTACAACCATAAGTAGAATAAATAACAATTGTCCCTTCCTTCACTAAGCAATGGGCTCCCCTGATGACCCAGATGGTAAGGAATCCACCTGCAGTGCAGAAAACCCAGGTTCTATCCCTGGGTCAGAATGATACCCTGGAGAAGGGAGTGGAAACCCACTCCAGTATTCTTGCCTGGGAAATCTCTTGGACAGAGAAGCCTGGAAGGCTACAGTTCATGGGATCACAGTCGGACAGGATTGAGTAACATTATCACTAAGCAATAACTCCATCGTTATTATCCTAGGGACCGTTTACCTGTGAGCTAGGATTGTGTTATCAGAGACACCATCGGCTGTGCATTTTTATTTCTTACCCTTCTAGGGAAAGAGGGGTGACATCCCTAAATCTTCCACCTGTGGCTTCTGCGTTCATCCTATCCATTTGATATAGCAATGTTTCTTGAACTTTCCATGTTTTCCCTTTCCCAACTTGAGAAAAAAAAAATATGCTCTGGTAGAGCTCTGTTCCCAGGAGAAATGACTGGCTGTCACAAGAAGAAAATCATCTTCAGAGCATGAGCTGATAGCCATGAAGTTCCAGGCAGAGTTATCTGGTCCACCAAAAAATCCACTCCGTTTTTTGTTTGTTTTTAAAGTGGCAGCTATTCTTACTTCCGCTGCTGCTTCTGCTTTTGCTACCATGATCAGTTGTTTTCCTAGCACCTAAAGAAAGGCTTAGGATACATCAGTCATTTGATGCATGCTTGTTGGATAAATAAGCAAATGAAAGATAAAGGTAGAATTTCTCATAAAACTGTGTTATAACTCTCCGCCATTTCACAGCTGGTATCAGGGCATCTCCCTAAACTGTGTTCCTGAGCTCTGAGTCCTGGCACTCTGCTGGTAATTTCCAAGCAACATGCTTGCTCAGCCTTTTGAGCTCAGGGATGCAAACATCAGTCCTATTGCCTGGGAGGATATTTACACAAGCTCACAGCCATTAAAAGAGGGCTCCAAAATATATTTGCAGAAATCAAACTGCATGGTATGGATAACTATTAATAAATGCTGACTCAAGACTCGATAGAGTCCCAAAAGGTCAATTCTCTCAACATGGCATTTTTTGAGAATAAAGATAAGGTACGCCAGCATTCAAAATTCCACGTGCACATGTTCAGGATGGAGGAGAATCATTCAGTTGTAGCCTGAGCAGAAGAGCAATGGTGTTTATACTGGAAGAAGCTCCCAGACAAAGGCATTCCTTTTCCGATTGAACAAACAAGATAAAATACATTTTTGGCAAATGTGGAGGGTTGGTCCAACTCATCCTTAAAATAGAGTTTGCAACTCCTGTTTTCATTCTGACTTGGAAAGGGAAGTGATGTCAAACCAAGAGGGAAAACAAGTAATTGCTTTTATTAACTGAGTGGTTACCATGCAAAGGCACTGTGCCAAAAGCATCACGTTCATTATCTCGATTACATTAACTTCTTTGGTGTTTTCAGAGAAGCGGAACTATGCAAAGATCCCCCAACATGGAACTGAAATTTGGGTTTGAAGCTCAGGTCTGCCTGACCCCTAGAAGCCATCCTCTAACCTGCTTCATCTTGGGACTTGGAGGAGATGAGCCTCTATTTTACAGAGAAAACATATTTATTCAAGTCATGAACATAGGAAGCTATTGTCACTGAGCGCTGGTTTAGCCCCATTTCAGCAACAGCAGCAGGAGAGAAAAAGGAAAGAAGAAAAAAACCTGCCATGCAGCCATTTTTTCCCTTAAATGGCTCTAGAATGAGAAATGAGATCAAAAATCTTTTGACCCACACTTTAAGTATTTCTTACCCTTCTAGACAAAGTGGTGTGATATTTCCAAATCTCTTACCTGGGTCGTTGTTGTTGTTGTCATTGTCTAGTTGCTAAGCTGTGTCTGACTCTTTGTGACCTCATGGACTGTAGCCCACCAGGCTCCTCTGTCCATGGGATTTCCCAGACAAGAAAACTGGAGTTGGTTGCCATTTCCTTCTGCAGGGGATCCTGCCAACCCAAGGATCTAACTGCATCTCTTGCACTAGCAGGTGGATCCTTTACCTCTGAGCCACCTGGAAAGCCTTAAGTATAGTCTCTTGTTAAACAAAACTACAGAAAGCTCCTGCAGACGTAGAATAAAAATCAAGATTAAGCCAAGCAGAGATCTGAAAACAACTAAAGATCAATAAGAAAAAAAACCACATATATCTCTAGGAATGTGTATTTCTCATTAATTCAGCAAAGATTTATTGTTTCCTATGCTGTGCCTACTCTAGGTATTTGGGACCCATCAGTAAATAAAATGGATTAAAATGATGTCTTTAGGAAGCTTATACTCCAGCAGAGGGTCATAAGCTATCAAAAAATCAAAACAAAATTATATACTAAGATAAAAGGTGATACATAATACATTATAAAATAAGAAATAAGGAGAGTTAGCAGGGGAAGTGGACAATGTTTGAGCAAATACTTGAAGTCAGTGAGGGAACAAACCGTGAAGGTATCTGGGGAAAGAGTGTTCCATTCGGAAATAGCAAGTGCAAAGGCCCTGAGGCAGAAACATGGCTGATATAATGAAGAATAGCAAGGAGACAGGTGTAGCTGGAATAGAATAAGCAAAGTGAAAAAAGGACAGATGATATTAATCCAATAACTCATGAGGGCAAAATGATGCAGGGTCTTAGAAGCTGTTATGAGCACTGCAGATTTTACTCTGTAGTAAAAGTGGTGAGACATTGGCGAGTTTTCAGTAGAAGAGTGATTATGACCTGATGTATGTCAACAGCTCAGTAGAGGACCACTTAGGAGACCATATAGATGATCAGACCATAGTGGGGAGACTTGCTGGGGCTTGAAGCAGTGTTGTCAGCAGAGGTGGTAAGAAGTGCTCGGATCCTGCATAGATGCTACAGCCAGCAGGATTCCTACGGTTTGTAAGCAATGTGAGAGACAGGGAGAAATATCAATGTTTCCCTCACCCTCAGGGTCTGCGTGCTTTAGAATATTGCTTCATGATAGATTGATGTCATCATGATCTGTGAAACATGTAAAAATTAATCATCTGAGATATGAAGATGTAACTGTAATTTTTTCAGTGTTTTATTCATAAGGTATTTAATCCTGTCCTTTAAAACTTTTTGCAAAATTTAATGATGAGAGTTCCTGAATAGAAGAGCTCAGGACTGAATGTATACAATTCATACATACATACCTACAAGACTTCCCAAGTGGCACTACGGTAAAGAATCTGCCTCCCAAAGCAGGAGACGTAAGAGATGCAGGTCCAATTCCTGGAGAAGGAAATCGCAACTCACTCCAGTATCTTGCCTGAAGAATTCCTTGGACAGAGGAGCCTGTCAGGCTACAGATCATAGCGTCACAAAGAGTCAGGCACGATAGAAGTGACTTAGCATGCACAAGTATATGCTATATAGAGGATTTCCTGATGGCTCAGACGGTAAGGAGTCAGCCTGCAATGCAGGAGACTCGGATACCATCTCTGGGTTGGGAGGATCCCCTGGAGGAGGGCATGGCAATCCACTCCAGTATTCTTGCTTGAAGAATTCCAAGGACATAGGAGGCTGACAGGCTACAGTCCATGTGGTTGCAAAGCAACTTTCACTTCACATATACTATGTGTTTGTTGCTCAGTTGTGTCTGACTGTTTGTGAGCCCAAGGACTGTAGCCTGCCAGGCTCCTCTATCCATGGGATTCCCCAAGAAAGAATACTGGAATAGGTTGTCATTCTCTTCTTCAGGGGATCCTCCCAATCCCAGGATCAAACTCAGGTCTTCTATATTATAGGCAGATTCTTTACAGTCTGAGCCATCAGGGAAGCCTCACATATACTGTGTGTGTGTGTGTGTGTGTGTGTGTGTGCACAAATTTCTCAAAATTTTGGTCTGAGATGCTGGAGAAATGGGTTGCCATTAACTGAGATGAAGATGATCACAAGTCAAGCAGTTTTAGAGAGAATGTCAAGAAGTTGGTACACGTTAAGCTTGAGATCCCTACTCAACATCTGGATGAACAGGTTGAGTGTGCATTCAGATACAGAAATCTGCATTCAGCATACAGGTGTAAATGCACAAGGAATCCAGGCCTCGCCTCTCCTTTTTCCCTTTCCTGTGGCTTTAAATAACATGTGCATGCTGCTGAAGCCAAAAACTATAGCTCTAGTTCAGACTGTATGTTGACTCCAGATTCATATATTCGATGATGAGAATATATGAGTAGCAACTGACATGGTCAAGAAGAACTCTTCATTTCTGCCTCAAATCTAATTCTTTGTTCATCCTTCTCAGCTCCTAAAATGATATCACCATCTCTCTGTGTTTCTCAAACTGAAAATTTTACAATCTTCTTCATCCTTCTTCTTCCCTTACTTTTCACATCTGATCCAATTGTAGGCAATTACATTTCATTCTACCTCCAAAACGTGCACCAAAATTGTCCAACTTTCTCTCTCTCTACTGTACACTTCTAATCCAAACAAACTATCTCTAACCTAGAATATAGCAATGCTCTCCTGTCTTCTCTATTGTTTTGTTCTCAGTTGCACAACCCACAGTCTATCCTTCGCAGAGCCATCACTGAGCTCCTCCAGAAACACAAGCATTTAACCTTCCCTCATGCATAAAATTTTGTTAAGCTCCAAATCACTGCAGATGGTGATTGCAGCCATGAAATTAAAAGAAACTTGCTCTTTGGAAGAAAAGTTATGACCAACCTAGACAGTGTATTAAAAAGAAGAGACATTACTTTGTCAACAAAGGTCTGTCTAGTCAAAGCTATGGTTTTTCTAGGAGTCATGTATGAAAGTGAGAGTTGGACTATAAAGAAAGCTGAGTGCCGAAGAATTGATGCTTTTGAACTGTGATGTTGGAGAAGACTCTTGGACTGTAAGGAGATCCAACTAGTCCATCCTAAAGAAAACCAGTCCTGGGTATTCATTGGAAGAACTGATGTTGAAGCTGAAACTCCAATACTTTGGCCACCTAATGTGAAGAGCTGACTCATTTGAAAAGACTTACGCTGGGAAAGATTGAGGGCAGGAGGAGAAGAGGATGACAGAAGATGAGATGGTTAGATGACATCACCAACTCAATGGACATGAGTTTGAGTAAACTCTGGGAGTTGGTGATGGACAGGGAGGCCTGGCGTGTTGTGGTTCATGGGATCGCAGAGTCGGACATGACTGAGCGACTGAACTGGACTGAGCAACTGAACTGAACTGAACTAAATGGAACATGCATAAAAGCCCTTCAGTGACTCCCATGGGTTTAAGATACACGCAGTCTCCTTAGCATGCTCTGAAGACCCCTGCACGAGCAGCTTCCACTTACCTCTCCAAACTAAATCCAAGTCAGAACCTTCCATTAGGATCCAGACATACAGGAGCTCTTCTGCTCCATGGGGTCTCTGATCTTCATCCACTTCAAAGAGTTTATATATACTCTTCCCTCAACCAGGAATATTCCACCCACTGATCTCTGTTTGACCTTGTTTCTTCTCATTATTCAGATCTTAACTCAACGTCATCTCTTCAGAATATTTTCTCTATTTGAGCCAAAGCTAACCTACCCTTTCATAGTGATCTACTACATCTTTCCAGTTGTAGAATTTATCACTATCTCAAAATGAACCTATTTAATTTTTAACCAGCTTGTATATTATCTGCCCTTCTCCACATGAGTTTGAGTTCCATGAGAGCTGTCTCGTTCAGCACTGTACTCTAAGTTTCTAATCAGCCCTTGGCACATACTAGACAGGGCAGAAATGTCTAGTCAATGAGTCAACTTTAGGAAAAAAAATGATGTATTGGGCACATATTACAGGTCCATCCAGGTCATGTAGCTGTTGAAAGATTCTTCAAAGTGAAGGATCAAGCGATAGGACCATCTTCCAAACTACATTCACAGCATCTCTTCAATTAAAGAAAACTCAGACAGCTACTCCCAGAGAAGGCACCCCACTTCAGTGTTCTTGCCTGGAGAATCCCAGGGACGGGGGAGCCTGGTGGGCTGCAGTCTATGCGGTGGCACAGAGTCGGACACGACTGAAGTGATTTAGCAGCAGCAGACAGCTACTCCATAAGAACTGTGTCACTCATGAGGTGGTGGTAGTCTAGCTGGTGGTTTAGTTGCTAAGCTGTGTCCAGCTCTTGCAACCCCGTGGATTATAGCTCACCAGGCTCTTCTGTCCATGGGATTTCCCAGGGAAGAATACTGGAGTGGGTAGCCATCCCTTCTCCAGGGTTCTTCACAACATAGGGATCAAACCCTGGTCTCCTGCATTGCAGGCAGATTCTTTACCAACTGAGCTGCCAGGGAAGCCCCTGTGTCACTCATGGGGTAATCGCTAACTGAATCATGGGTCAGCATCAGGAAGGGTCTATCAGAAAAATCAACCTTCAATTGCCAGCTGTGGGGTTGCACAGAGTTGGACACGACTGAAGTGACTTAGCAGCAGCAGCAGCCTCCTCTCTAAACATATATTAAAAACACAATCTTTTAAGTGCCAGCAAATACCACTGGACCAGATGGAGCTGGATCCTAACAAAAAATTTTAGTTACTCTGAGCTTCCACTACCATGAACATATTACAAAACTATGGAATATTACAACCTGACCCTATCCAGGTTCCTAACAGATGTTGAAATGCAGATGGTTCTTCATTCCTGCTTCCTATTGTAAAGTACCCCCTTGTAAGGCCTCACTCTGAGCTCACAAGTAATTGTGATCAAGTTATTAAGGAACTGCTCTTTTCAAGAATAATTGCATGTTGAGAGAATTTTGAAGGCCAAAATACAATAAGCTATACAACAATGTCCACAAACTATTACCCAGAGAAATGTATAGTAAAACAGAGAGAGTCTACTTTTCATCAGTCAGATTAACAAAAGAAAAGACTGATAATATCTAGTACTACTGCATATATGGAGAAACAAGCATTCCTATATTCTTCTTGGAAGTCTTAATTGTTCTTTGGGAATTAGTCTGGCAATAGCTGTCATAATAAAAATGCATATCCTCTTTATGTAGCAATCTCAATTGAGGATAATCCACTTTACAGAAATAAAAGTAACTACAAAAACATGGAGCTACTTTTACGAAAAATGCTTGCTCTTTGGAAGAAAAGCTATGACAAACCTAGACAGCATGTTAAAAAGCAGAGACATTACTTTGCCAACAAATGTCTGTATAGTAAAAGCTATGGTTTTTCCGATAGTCATGTATGGATTTATGCATTGGACAAGAAAGGCTGAGCCTGAAGAATCAATGCTTTTGAACTGTGGTGTTGGAGAAGACTCTTGAGAGTCCCTTGGACTGCAAAGAGATCAAACCAGTCAATCCTAAAGGAGATCAGTTCTGAATATTCATTGGAAGGACTGATGCTGAAGCTCCAATACTTTGGCCACCTGATACGAAGAACTGACTGACTAGAAAAGACCCTGATGATGGGAAAAATTGAAGGCAGGAGAAGAAGGGGACAATAGAGGATGAGATGATTGGATGGCATCACCAACTAAATGGGCATGAGTTTGAGCAAGCTCAGGGAGTTGGTGATGGACAGGGAGCCTGGGGTGCTGCATGGGGTCACAAAGAGTTGGACATCACTGAGCAACTGAACAACAGCAACAACCACAACAACATGAGCATATCTATCGCAGCATTGTTTAGTGTCAGCATACAGACGTAAATACCCTGGACACATCCTAAACATCAATCAGTAGAACAGTTGAATTCATGATGTAAAATCAAACTGTGAAATACTATGGAGTCATTTTAAAAGTTGTGTTGATCTAATTGTGTACAGGCAGGAATTTCTGGTGCAATAAATGAAAAAAAGCAAGGTACAGGTTAGTGTACCTAATATGATCTAAGTTTAGCAAAACAAACAAAAAAAAGTTCTACAAATGTATACATATTAGTAAATGTTTTATGAGCCTGAATCAAGCTGTGTCAAGACATAAACTAGATAGCCAGTATTGTTTTCTCTAGAGTTGGAGGGAAAGTCAGAAGAAGTGAGGAAAGAAATTAATGACTTCTTTTTTTCAGCTTCTTTAAATTTTTTGTCTAGTTACAACAGGTATGCAATTTTTTGAGATTTACAAGAAATCTAATAAGTAGTAGAGAAGGAAAATACCAAAAGATCAAAGATGATCTTTAAGCCCAAAGGAATGAATCATGATGGTGGAATTTTAGACACTGACAAGAGTTTCTGCGTCAGAGGAGTCAGGGAAGGAGAGAAGAGACTCGCCCTTTAGTCAGAGGTCTGGAAACTTGCCTTCCTCTCCCCTAATCCTGCTGTGTGAACCGGAGGAGAGTAAGGAGACCAAAAGCATGCTGATCAGAATGAATGTGAGGCAAGCAGCTGATTAAATGGGCCCCAGTAATTGGTTTCCAGGAAGCAGAGGCCCTTCTTGTGCAGGTGTTCAGGCTGCCTGGGGAACCTGCGTGCCGCCTTTGCAAGGAGCGCTTTGATGTGTGGCCCCCCCTTAGACCAGGAAGAAAGCATCACACATCTGGCTTGACACCATTGCCTCTCCTGACCCCTGAGAAGCCCAGTCCTGCAAACCAGCAGGGATGCACTCTGCTGAGCCGGGTCATCACCTCTGGGCCAGATTACCTTCTTGGGAATCTCAGGGTGGGAGGGTCTCAGCAGTGCCTTGCAAAAGAATTGAGGAAGAAGGATAGAAAACTTCACCTGACTCTTGAGTTGACAAGACTCTAGAGCAAAAGATCACTGGCTGTACAGGTCTGAATATGCAGAATAATCAGACCTTGTCAGAACATCCACACCCAAGGATTTGAGAAACTGAGAGCCTAACCGGAAATGCTTGCCTACACAGGAAACTACAGTGGATTTATTTCACACTGCAAGTTTGCTCCCAAGAACTGCGCTCCTACCCAGTTCTGCTAAAAAAAAAAATGACAGTTTCTTTGGACAGTATTGTTTTCTTGCAACTGATATGGCTCCAAGGGAGATGTCATCTGTGAGGGAGTTACTTCATCTCCATGTGCCTCGGTTTCTTCATCTATATGATGGAAATAACAGCTCCTATCTCGTGGCATGGTTGTAAGAATAAACTGGGTTAATAGTTGAACAGCAATTATCTTCCCATTTTAAAAAAAATAGCTAGACAGCCCTTAGAACTAGTTCTAGCATATGGCACCATATAAACTCTTGCTGTTATTAGCAGAAGTAGTAGTATTAAGACGTGATTGCTAATTAATTCCTCTTGCAGAGGTTTGTTTAGATTGAGATGTGTACTAGGGGCCCCTTGGTAGTGATAAAGAACTCTCCTGCCAATGCAGGAGACGTAAGAGACACGGGTTCGATCCCTAGGTCAGGAAAATCCCCTGGAGGAGAGCATGGCAATCCACCCCAGTGTTCT
>SJYC01143668.1:0-12683 GCA_006408675.1 Madoqua kirkii
AATGAATAGACAGTACAAAAATTGATATAGCAAATCAGAGACAAAAAAAGTGTATAACTGAGTTGAGAAACAGGTTATATTTTCAGTCATAGTTAATGTTAGTTAAAAGAATACATGTATTTTAAGTCAAAATGTAAGCATTAAAGGTCAAAAACCCATACACTACTCTGATGTTATCTCTGTTGTTCAAAACCCCAACACAATTATGCTTTTTTGTTTGTGTGTAGGAGAGAAGTATATAGAGAATTAAAAACAGTGAAACTATAGGGCTTCCCTGGTGGCTCAGAGGTTAAAGCATCTGCCTCCAATGCAGGAGACCCACTTTCGATCCCTGGGTTGGGAAGATCCCCTGGAGAAGGAAATGGCAATCCCCTCCAGTATTCTTGCCTGGAGAATCCCATGGACAGAAAAGCCTAGTAGGTTACAGTCCACGGGGTCGCAAAGAGTCGGACATGACTGAGCGACTTCACCTATATAGAGAATATAAAATAGCATATGCATGTAAAGAATAACACATACTTTTTAGGTATACCTAAAGGGTTAAATTCCAAAAGACTCCTCTTATTCCTATTATTTGAAGATAATCTGTGTATACCAAATACTTATTTCTATAAGTAAAGGAGCATGGCAGTTTGGTAGAACATTAAAATGGCACAATATGAGACATGGCAATGGCTTGCAGATTATCTGTGAATCAAGTTTGTATTTATGGCATTTTTAATGCTGTTCACAACTTTCCCTTGTTTGATGTTGCAGCAGGAGAATGAGGCAGGGTACCAAGACAATGATGCCTTTAGAACTGCACCTGTGTTCAGATAGCCTCAGACTGATGCACCCCCAATTTGTGGAAGTCCCTTTATTAAAAATAAAAGGGTATCAAAGATTCTACTTTAGTGCTTGAACACTCTCTAAACATTGTCAGTCTGACTCCACTCCTAACCCTTTTAGGCCGCAGCAATCCCTGGCTCCCTCCTTCAACCCTCAAGGTTACCCCACCCTCCACACTCAACTCTTTTCATTCCACTCCTGGCTCAGCTGATCTTGCCCTCACCCCACTGCTTAGAGGGATCCTGACAGCGAGGCATTGCCTCACAGCCCCACACCAAATGCCATTACTAGAGCCTGCATTGAACTTCCTCCTCCTCTCTGCACTGCTTTGGTCTCCCAATTACCTGCCAGCAGCAGAAGACTACTCTAATCTAATAAAAATAGGTTTTGTTGCAGAAGTTGAATGTGCCTCTCTCTTCTTATGTGTTGCTGGGGCACCACACTCATCAACCCATGAGGTATGGAGATGGATACTGGCCAAGGGGAAGGAGTCTCCCACTCTGGAAGGAAGGGGGCCACGCAGAAGTAAAAGAAAGGTGAGAGAGA
Source organism: Madoqua kirkii (assembly GCA_006408675.1). NCBI lineage: Eukaryota > Metazoa > Chordata > Mammalia > Artiodactyla > Bovidae > Madoqua > Madoqua kirkii. Next base: position 1,375 of record SJYC01143668.1, read on the forward strand.
CTCTCTCACTTGAATCTATCCCATCTTCTTGAGACCCAGGTGTGTGCACACTCCTCAGTGCCACCATGCTGAAGGAAAGAGAAAAGGGCTGCCTGTTGAAGGCAGCTGGGGGCCACTCGGACAGTAGGCAGCTCATGACCTCAGAGGATCAATGCTTGTAGCAATTGTCTCAAAATGTAAGACTCCAGATATGCTCTAGAATTGTAAGCTTCCTGAGACTAAGGCATTATTGTCTCTTTTATCTACTGCTGTATCTCCAATTTCTATAAGAATATTTGCACATATAGATATGAACCTCCAAGATTTTAGCTGAGTGAATAGATGTATTGCACTGACTTTGGCCATTATATTACATATTCCCATTCCAGGAAAGCATAGGTGGAGTAGCCTTTTACGGTTCTAAATTTCCTAACATTTTACTAGATATTTTATATTTTCTTCTTTATTGGGAAAAAATGTCAATAAAAGTAATAACTTTCACTGGAGTCCTTAGTGAGGACAAAGATCTGAGTGCATCTTTGTCCGAATGACAGATTCCATATTACTGCACCAAAGAAATATACAACACTTTTAAGTGCGCATGAGACATATGTTCAAACATTCTTTCCCCCCGCCTGCCCGGTACTGGTGCTCCTGAAGAACAGACAGTGATTCTTAGCACCAAGCATACCTCAAATGAGATAACGGGGATGGGAAGCCTTTGCCCCCAATTTGAATGTAGATGCCTGGTTGTGAACAAAATTCCCCAGATGTTGAGGTGCAGGGTCCCGTTCATTGCAGATATTTGAAAACAAACAAGAGGAAATCTCAAGCAGAAGGTGGAAACTGCTGTTATACCTCCAAAGTGTGGTTACTTCAAAACATGGTGTTATGGTGTTGGGGTCTATAACAAAATGGTAGCACAGTCACTTCCTGGATGGAAACATTTTTGGTGGCTTGAGACTTCAGGTCTATTGGTTTCTGTATGTTTGTTAATTTATTTGTCACTAGGAACATCTCTCCATCAAGACCTTAAACACCAAGCCCAATGGTGTTTTAAAACAACTTAAATCATGACCCAACCGAGGAGAAAGGTATGACCCAGGCAAAGAGACCTTGGTAAGGGGGAAAAGTCACTCACATCACCAGGTTAGCGAAAAGAGAATGATTTTGAGAGGAGCTTCCTTCTCAAAGTTGATGTTATCGATAAGGGATCTTTACATATGAAATCCCAAGACTTCCAATAGAAAGCATAATGACTTTAACAACTTTCTGACATCTAATTAGGGCCCCTACCACAAACTTTACTATTATTTCTATAAGAAAATATCTTATAAAGTTAATGTTTATATAATTGCAGAAATGTGGCCCATTCATAATTTGGAAAACCCTGAAAAAGGTGGCTGAAAGAAGAATCAACATTCCCTGGATATTATCAGGGTAGAAGATAGAGTAGTATCAATAATAACTATTACTAATAACAAGCACATCAGTTCAGTTCAGTTCAGTGGCTCAGTCATGGCTGACTCATTGCAACCTCATGAACTGCAGCACGCCAGGCCTCCCTGTCCATCACCAACTCCCGGAGTTCACTCAGACTCACATCCATCAAGTCAGTGATGCCATTCAGCCATCTCATCCTCTGTCGTCCCCTTCTCCTGCCCCCACCCCCTCCCAGCATCAGAGTCTTTTCCAATGAGTCAGCTCTTCGCATGAGGTGGCCAAAGTACTGGAGTTTCAGCTTCAGCATCATTCCCTCCAAAGAAATCCCAGAGTTGATATCCTTCAGAATGGACTGACTGGTTGGATCTTACTGCAGTCCAAGGGACTCTCAAGAGTCTTCTCCAGCACCACAGTTCAAAAGCATCAATTCTTCAGTGCTCAGCTTTCTTCACAGTCCAACTCTCACATCCATACATGACCATTGGAAAAACCATAGCCTTGACTAGACGGACCTTTGTTGGCAAAGTAATGTCTCTGCTTTACAATATGCTGTCTTAGAAAACACAAAGTTTATCTACAACAAGTCCACGTGACAAAAATGAAAGGTATAAAGGTATAAAGTGGGTATTTCTGATTTTATGTATGCTTTGATTTCATGGAAGATAAGGATGATGTGTTTTAACTTTTTTAAAGATAATTTTTACTGAAAGAAAACAGGTTAGAGACTCTTTGGATGGGTAATTTCCTAAATTCTAACTTATGCAGCAAAATAATGTATAGCATAAGAACTGAAGACTAGCACAGAGCTAACATACACATGTATATGCTTAGGGTCTACTGATCCACCATTGATTTCCTCAGCATGGTTAGAATACCACTTAGAACAATGGTAGGTCAATTTCTCATCAAAAAAATCTAAGAGTTCAGTTCTTCATGTCTCATCCCCATTTGCTAAATTTAATGAGTCTGACTGAGCTCAGTGTTACCCTGAATAGCTTTTCCATGAAGTCCCACTGAATTCATAGAGGGCTACATCTGAGACCATAGAGAAATTAACTGTTGCAAAGGGTTCAGTTCAGTCACTCAGTTGTGTCCGATTCTATGGCCCTATGAACTGCAACTTGGCTCCCTGTACATCACCAATTCCTGTCCAACATGAGTCAAAGGACTCATGTCCTTTGAGTCAGTGACACCATCCAACCGTCTCATCCTCTGCCATCCCCTTCTCCCGCCTTCAATCTTTCCCAGCATCAGGGTTTTTTCATATGAGTCAGTTTTTCGTATCAGGTAGCCAAAGTATTGGAGTTTCAGCTTCAATATCAGTCCCCCCAATGAATATTCAGGACTGGTTTCTTTTAGGATGGACTGGTTTGATCTTCTTACAGTCCAAGGAACTCTTAAGAGTCTTCTCCAATGCCATAGTTCAAAAGCATCAATTTTTCAGCACTCACCTTTCTTTATAGTCCAACTCTCACATCCATACCTGACTACTGGAAAAACCATAGCTTTGACTAGACTGACTTTTACCAGCAAATAAACATCTCTGCTTTTTAATATGCTGTCTAGGTTGGTCATAACTTTTCTCCCAAGTGGCAAGCATATTTTAATTTCATGGCTGCAGCCACCATCTGCAGTGATTTTGAAGGCCCCCAAAATAAAGTCTGTCACTGTTTCCATTGTTTCCCCATCTATTTGCCACGAAGTGATGGAACTGGGTGCCGTGATCTTAGTTTTCTGAATGTTGAGTTTTAAGCCAACTTTTTCACTTTCCTCTTTCACTTTCATCTAGAGGCTCTTTAGTTCTTCTCTTTCTGCCATACATTTTAAAATCTCAGTCCTAGTTTAAGGCCAGCCTAAAACCAGTAGAATAGTTGGCTACTACAGTGTATGATACTAGAGTTTTGATGGAAGCACCCCTCCCCTTCCGCCCCAAATACTTCTTTCACAGGCCTATCAAGAATTCTGCCATGAAGAAAACAATAACACTAACAACAGTTACTCAAGGTTCAACAGTTTATTGGGGGGCTTTATACAATCATACTTTAATTTTTAATCTGTGAAATAAATGATTCTTTCTTGCATTTGCCAAATTAATAAATTGTGATTCATATTAACAAGGGACCTTTCTCAAGGTTCCACAATTAGGGTTGGCTAAAATTGGGTGCTTCCGAAACTAAATTCTATCATTGTTTCTCTTAGGGCATTTTTCACAGGAGAAAAATGTGAAAATCCACACAGACAGTAAAGACATGGGGAGAGGCTGACAACTTAGGGTGAAACAGCTTCTTTCCAACATCAAGGTGAGAGGAAGATTAGAGGAGCAGGATATATTTCAGGTTCCTTCTGATTGGGGGGAAAGGTGGTCAGATGAAGAAATCAACTCATGCTGGCTGGGTGACTTCAGTGAGAGACTCTGAAGCACTTTAGGCTACCCAAGGCACCTGGAGCCTGAACATCAGCTTAGAGGAGAGGAATGAGCTCTGCAGGGCAGAGAGTGCAAGGAGACAGAGACACTAGTCCCTGAACAATCTGTCTAGGATGAGTTCTAATTATGGGTCATCTGCCCAATGACACAAAAATTTGCAGATAGCTCTATCTTCAAGGAAGGAAGGGCCAACAGGACTAAACTCATACATTTAGATCCTCCACCATATCCTCCCAGGAACTCTTCCATCGGTACACATCTGTGGCAACACCAGACAATGATTTTTACCAGCCAATTCCTCCATCTCAGGTATAACTAATGAGTTATGCTGAGGGTAGGCCTGTATATTTCTCGAATAAATAAACTCTGAAGCTTGGAACTTTAGAGAAAAGCAGCCAGACTCTCCACTCCAGTTTTCTCACCTCTTCTCTTGGGGTGATGCTTGTTTTCTTTTGGTTTTCTCTCATTCAGCTTTTACAATGTCCCTGTCATCACAGTGATGAGACCCAATTTTTCATTTAGATCCTGCTTCGTCGCCTGATTTGGCAAATGACCAAGTCAGCCAGTCATTTTCCAATGCTCAAATATCCCAAAGCATATTTTAAGCATGGATACTAAGCTTTGCTGTAGCAGTGCTCTCTTCTTTCTCTTTCTGTTTTCTCTTTATTTTCTTCTTCTCTCTCCTTTTCTTCTTCCCTCTTCTCTGTTGCTCTCACTCTCTCATTGCATTAAGACTGATCGCACGCATCTTCTGAGTGATTCACTCCCTTTCTCCCTTCCTTGATTTCTCTCAAACGAAGATTATTACGTGCCACTGAATAAAATGCTACCCTTAAATCTGTACTGTATTAAAGTCTCACTCTTTTCTTTGATTTACCAATCCTGTTCCTTGAGATGGGTTGATGTTACATTGTATGTTCAAGCTCAGTTTATCTCAGAATTTGCCACATGATTAGTCTCAGGATTATGTTAGTTTCAATGTTCCACACTATCAAAGTAAAAGGACTAATGTTTATAAATGCTAAAGGGGCACATCTTTCCAGTCACTCTGGCCAGTGAGGAACTACTTAGAACCAGCTAAAGGCTTAGATGAGAGAGGTGTCCACTTTGTAGTACCAAGAGAAATTAATATGCTGTGACGAATACCAATTTCCCTCCTCAGTATGATATCTTTCCCTCTCTCCCTCCTTCCTGAAGATTCATTTGTTAAGGGAGATGTCTGAAGTCCTTCTCACAATTAATGAGTAACTGTGCTCAGGAGAAGTTTCTCAGAATACCTGCTTTTGAGCAGGGTGTTGAAGTGATGATATACCAATTCCAAACTGCCTTGGGAAACGCAATGCATTCATGTTCCAAGTACAAAGCCCCTCAAACTCACTTTGAAAGTTTGCTTAGAGTCTAAATAAATCAAACTGAAAGACTTAATTATGAAATCCCAGAGCTGGTCATGAGGAAAATAAAGTGCTTGGGTTTTTATTTCAACAGATGTGTTAATATTTTAGCAGCTCCTAACTGCCTATGTTCTATTTCACAATTCATGATTAAAGTTTGATTTTAATAGAGCTTCCAAAAAAAAGTGAAATTTTTGTTTCAATGCCTTGCTATTGCACTGGTTTGTCCTTCCTAACATGTAAGTAATGCATCCCTCCTAGCCAGCACGTCCTATGCAGTATCAGCATAGACAAAGCTGAGCGCTATGGGACAACCAATCCAAAGGGCACACAAACAGACACAGAATCACCAGATGGCCTTTCCTGTCCTCATGTGTTATTTATTCCAAGTATATGTTTGGAGAGTAAAAATAATTTTAATGAATTAACCATGCTACTCAAAAACAAAACAAACAAAAAAACAAGAAAACAAACAAACAAACAAAAACCCTCTCCTTTAATTGGGAGTCCTAACTTGAGACCTCTGCAGTACAAAGGAGTGAAAGGAAGCAGGTCAAGTTGCTTTGGGAGACTCTAGCTTATGCTATTTAGATGAAAAATATATGAAAAGTACAAAAACTATGAAAAGTGATAGATTCTACAAATCCCTCAATAAAGTCCTAAAAAAGCCAATGTCTCTTAGCTTAGAAGAAAACTTTCTAGCTACACTTAACCTCTTTAAATGTACACGTACGAAGATACTCATTGTTAGAAAATTGGAAAGATCAGATGAGAACATGAAAAAATAAAACTACCTGTGTACAATTTATCACAAAGAGGTAACTATTTTTACTTCCTTAGTGCCTCAGCATTAAAGAATCCGCCTGTAATGCAGAAGAGGTGGAGATTCAGGTTCAGTCCCTAGGTCAGAAAGATTTCCTGGAGGAGGAAATGGCAACCCACTCCAGTATTCTTGCCTAGGAAATCCCTTGGACAGAGGAGCCTGCCATGCTATAGTCCACATGGCTGCAGAGAGACAGATATGACTGAGTTGCAGATATGACTGAGTGATCAAACAACATGAATCCTCTCAGACTTTATATCATTTTCCCAGAACTGGAAAGATGAATCTATGACATTATTTTTAACTGCTTCAAAATGGTTCTCTGCTTGTACTAAAAGCTTATCTTATTCCAAACCAAGATGAATTATTTAGTATCTATTGGGACCTGATGTGGTACAATAAAAGGAAGGAAGAAGCTGTTCCTCATTTTTCTTGAGGGTATAAACATTAAGAAAAAGAGCTTTGATTAAGAGAATATAGAGACAAATCAAAATCTTTAATCCAGGGCTTAGCCTTTTGGAATCATGATTTAATTTAAAACAGGAAGGCTCCTTAGAACTGTCACTTTAAAAATATGCTTGTTCTTGTCTCTGATACTGTTTTAATGCAACCACTGATAAGAATACACTCTTCACAATACCAAAGTCAGACCAAGCATATTTTAAAGTGGCAGGTCTAATTTCCAACTTCAACCCCAGTATTATAAATATAAATCACTCAGAGAAGTACATACCCTATAGAGCTCCCGGTCAGCAACTTATCTTTCTTAATATACTTCCCCCAAACCAAAACTTAGTCTTAAAGAGATAACCAGAGAGAGCTAAAGGCTCACCTCCAAGCAAGAAACAGTTCATGATATCATGAGGTTTGGTCTAATAATGGGCATAGTATGAAGAAAGAAAACCCAAATTTACAAAGAATGAGTCATCTCCCTTACCTTTTTAAAATCTGGTGCCTATAATAGTCCTTAGATCTTCTACCATCAAGTTATAATGGTGATCATCAGGTGCGTAGTCAGTTTAGAGGGAAAGGGTATTCTGAGGCAAGGAGACAGGGTAATGAATTTTAGTGCTCCAAGTAACTTGGTATGACTGATGAGTGAATTATATGAGGGCTTGTTGAGCGGCATCAACATGGAGAGAAATACAAATAGACAAGGGCTGGATAAGACTGTCAAGGGTCTTCTAGTCAATGGTTCTCAAATATTGGCATCATCTGGGGAAACTTTAAAAACTGCAAATGCCTAGTCCCATCTGCAGATTGGTCCTGAGCACAGCTGGGCCTCAGGATTATTAAAAACACCATATGTAATTCTAATGCAAAGTGAAGTGTAGGAACCATTCTTCTAAGCTGTTATAAGAAGCATGGACCTCATCTTAGGACAGTAAAGATTTATAAAATAATTATTATAAAGAAGTATCATATTCAGATTTGTGTTTGAAAAGATTGCTCTGCAGGATTTGGGAAAAGTGGAAGAATTAGCAGCATTGTTTTAAAACACTTTGAATAGCCAAAGAAAATGAGGAATTGGAAAATCAGCATATATGCTATAGGTAATTAATTTATAACCAAGACACCAAGAATAAACAATGGGGAAAAGATAGTGTGTTTAATAAATGGTTATAAGAAAACTGACAGTCACGTGTAAAGAATGAAACTGGATGTCTATCTTACACCATACACAAAATTCAACTCAAAATGGATTAAAGACAAATTTGAGATCAGAAATCATAAAACTCCTAGAATAAAACACAGGGGATAGACTTCTTCACATCAGTTTTAGCAATGATATTTTGGATTTGACACCAAAAACATAAGTAAATAAATGGGACCACACCAAACTAAGAAGCTTCAGAGTAGCAAAAGAAACAATCAGCAAAATGAAGACAATCTTGTAGTAGGAGAAAATATTTACAAATCATATATTTGATAAGGAGTTAATATCCAAAATATATTTTAAAAAACTCATACAAACTAATAGCAGAAAAAAACTAATTTAAAAATGGACAGATGACCTGAATAAACATTTTTCCAAAGAAGATGTATAAATAGTCAACAGTTACATGAAAATATGTTCAACATCACTAATAATCAGGGAAGTGCAAATCAAAACCACAGTGAGATATTATTACTTTATATTCACTAGAAGGGCTGTCAAGAGATAAAAGACAAGAGATAAGTGTTGGTGAAGATGTGCAGAAAAGGGAACATTCGTGCACTGTTGATGGGAATGTAAATTGGAACAGCTACTATAGAAAACATTATGGACTTTACAAAGAACATTAAAAGTACAACTATCATATGACTGAGCAATCCCACTTTGGAATATATCTACAAAAGAAATAAAATAAGGATCTCAAATAGATATCTACACTCCCATGTTCACTGTAACATTCACAATAGTTAAGATATGGAAACAACCTAAGTGTCCACCAATAGACGAATGTATAAAAAAAAATGTTACATACAATTTATAGCCATGAAAAATAAGGAGATTTTGCCCACTGCAGCAACATGGATGGACCTTGAAATCATTTTGCTTAGTGAAAGGAGTGAGCCAGCCAAAGACAGCATCACTCACACATGGAACCTAAAAAAAGTCAAACTTAAGAAACAGTAGAAAAATGGTTGCTAGGGGTTGGGGGTGAGGTTAGTAGGGAGTGATTGGTAAACAGGGTGCATATTTTCAGCTATAAGATGAATAAGGTGTGAAGATGGAACATAACATGGTGACTATGATTGATAACACTGTTTTGTATAATTGAAATTTGTTAATAAGGTAGAAATTAATGTTCTCATACTAAGTAAATAAATAAGGTAATGGATGTATTAATTAACTACATGGGGGAAATTATTTCACAATATATATGTATGTCAAATCTTCATGACATACTTTAAGTATCTTATGAATATTTTTCAGAAGGCAATGGCACCCCACTCTAGTACTATTGCCTGGAAAATCACATGGATGGAGGAGCCTGTAGGCTGCAGTCCATGGGATCATGAAGAGTTGGACACAGCTGAGCGACTTCACTTTCACTTTTCACTTTCATGTGTTGGAGAAAGAAATGTCAACCCACTCCAGTGTTCTTGTCTGGAGAATCCCAGGGACGGGGGAGCCTGGTGGGCTGCCATCTATGGGGTCACACAGAATCGGACATGTCTGAAGCGACTTAGCAGCAGCAGCAGCAGCATACCTCAAGAAGATTAAAAATGAAATAGAATGCAAGAGAAAGGGTGAGACGGGAGTAGCAAAAGCAAAACCCATGGACAAGATTTATAATGAACCAACTGACAAGGTAACTCCACAACTAGCAAACACAAGCAGGAGAGTTACCTATTGCTTAGGATAATAGCATCTGTGCGGAAAGAAGAAATAAGGTGGGATTGAAAGGGTCTGAAAACAGGAGAACCCCAAAATCACCATGCACTGGAAAGCATAGAAAGCCAACGTGAGAGCAGCTGCTGCTGCTGCTGAGTCGCTTCAGTCATGTCCGACTCTGTGCCACCCCACAGACGGCAGCCCACCAGGCTCCCTCGTCCCTGGGATCCTCCAGGCAAGAACACTGGAATGGGTTGCCATTTCCCTCTCCAATGCAGGAAAGTGAAAGGTGAAAGTGAAGTCACTGAGTTGTGTCCGACTCTCAGCGACCCTATGGACCGCAGCTTAGCAGGCTCCTCCGTCCATAGGACCCTCCAGGCAAGAGTACTGGAGTGGGGTGCCACTGTCTTCTCCAAATGTGAGAGCAACAGCATAAATTGGGAGGTTTTGTCCTCCGGTACTGAAGAAAGGTCCATAAGATGGACTTCATTGACTGGAGCAAGCTAATTCAATAAACCTAATTACCGACCTACCAGGACTCCTTTCTAAGATAGGTCCTATACTAAACAGAAATTGCTGGGAGTAGCATAAAAACTGAACAAGACAGAACAGAAATAAAAGAAAAATAAAGTGTAGGCCAAAATAAGAAGAATGTAGCTAGGAAATTCAAGAAAGCAGCAAACATATTTTTAACATTATATTCAAACAAGGGAAAAATCAATAATAATTGGTAAAGAATCTGCCTGCAATGCAGGAGACCCCAGTTTGATTCCTGGGTTGGGAAGATCCCCTCGAGAAGGGATAGGCTACCCACTCCAGTATTCTTGGGCTTCCCTTGTGGCTCAGCTGGTAAAGAATCTGCCCACAATGAGGGATACCTGGGTTCGATCTCTGGATTGGGAAGATCCCCTGGAGAAGGGAAAGGCTACCCACTCCAGTATTATGGCTGAGAGAAATGCATGGACTGCATAGTCCATGGGCTCACAAAGAGCCGACATCACTGAGCGACTTTTACTCACTTTTAAACAAGAGAAGAGGGAGCTCTGTAAGATTAGAGCATCCCTAAACCTCACCTCATTCTAAAAATTCAGGAAACATAATTTCCCATAAATATAAGTAACATAAAACTGTTGAGCTCAAATTTTACACAATAAAATAAGAAAAGTAAGAGAAGGTGGCAGAGCAACAAGCTAAAGAAGAAAACTGAAGCAAGGGAACAGAGAACATGTTAAGAATTATAAATCAAGAAAATTCAATTATTACATGACTTTAAGAAAAATAAAAGAAATATCTGATTTACTAGTGAAAGAATGTTAACTTATTATCAGGTTTTTGATAGCAATGATTTATGCCAGAAGAAAATAGAAGATCATATTTAGGGTATTCAAAGAAAGAAGGTACAAGCCAAGACTTTACATCTAGCAACACAATCTTACAGGTATAGTGGCACAAACTGTTATCAAAAAATTGTAACTATTAAACAAATAGTCTCTTCAGAACTTTCTGGAAAACATATAACAAGATTTATCTATCCAAAATGACTAGAGAGATGCCAAGATAGGGACTTGCAGCTAACATTAAATACCTATCTATCAGAAGTGATAGTTAACTACTTTGTCAATTTGTCCAAGCTAGAGTTGCATTTCCCAGCATTTCTTTCCATGTGTATTTGTAGATTACAGTTGTCTATAACAGAAATTGTATAAATTTTGGAAAGCAGAGGTAGAACTGCAGGCATTATTCTGTGAATGTTGGTATGGGTCTCCATGTGCTACTACCGCTTGCCTATGTAGTAGCTATCTGCTAGCTCACTTTGCTGGTAACTGGCATCAGTCAGGTCCTAACCCACTTCAATCCCTATCAAATACCTTTCTTCACTTTTTCTGAGTCCTCAGTCAAGCACATCTACATTCTATAGCAAAGGGC
>SJYC01143671.1:0-86339 GCA_006408675.1 Madoqua kirkii
CTAAAAATATTATTCTCAAATAATAATATGAAAATAACTTTAAAAGAAACAAAAAAAACTAGAAATGAAGAGATGTCATGATAAAAAACAGTCCATCAGGAAAATAAAACAATAATAAACATACAGTTGACTCCATATTCATGATTCTGTATCCACCAATTCAACCAAGGGCAGAACAAAAATATTTTTTAAAAGTAGTATACAGGAAGATCCAAAAAGGAAAACCTGTATTTGTAACATATTGTAAACTGTTTACATGGCATTTATATTGTTTCAAAATTTAAAAAAAATTATTTCTATAGTATTAACTTTGTATTAGGTATCGTAAGTAATCTAGAAATGATTTAAAGCATTTAGGAGGATGTACATAGGTTGTTTGTAAATAAACACCCCTTTATAAGAGGGACATGAGCATCCTCAGAGTTTGGTATCCACATGAGGGTTCTGGAAACAATCCTTATGGATACCAATGGAGGGCTGTATATGCAATGAGCAGCACATCCCCAAAACACATGAAGCAAAATCTGACAGATTAAAAGGGGATAAAGAAAAAGAAAACTCAAAAATATTAGTTGGGATACTTCAATATTCACTTTCAATACGGTTAAGACCTGTCTCTTATACACATCTCAAGAAGATTAAACCTTTATAAGAGGGACATGAGCATCCTCAGAGTTTGGTATCCACATGAGGGTTCTGGAAACAATCCTTATGGATACCAATGGAGGGCTGTATATGCAATGAGCAGCACATCCCCAAAACACATGAAGCAAAATCTGACAGATTAAAAGGGGATAAAGAAAAAGAAAACTCAAAAATACTAGTTGGGATACTTCAATATTCACTTTCAATACGGTTAAGACAAACTGGGAAGAAAAAACAGAAAACTTTAACAATTCAAAAGCTTTTAAATATTAAAAAATATATATATAACACTTCATTGAACAACAGCAGAATATAATATTATCTTAATGCTTATTGATGAAAGACTTACTATTATTAAAATGGCAATAATCCACAAATAAGTCAGTAAATTCAACACTATCCATATTAAAATTCCAAATGTGTTTCCCCCCGCCCTCCAGAAGTTGGCAGGCTGATCTTAAAATTTATATGAAAATAGATGGGACTTAGAATAATAAAAACAATCTTGAAAAAGAAGAGCAAAGTCAAAGGACACATGACTCTTGATTTCAAAGGTTAGTGGAAAGCTACCATAGTCAGAACAGTGTGATACTATATAAGGATAGATATATAAATTAATAGAAAAAGTTGAGAGTCCATACATAAAACTTACATTTATATTTACTGGGTTTTCAATGAGTACCAAGACAACCATTGTGAAAAGAATAGTCTTTTCAGCAAATGATTTGGAGACAATTGGATATTAACATGCAAAATAATGAAGTTTGACTCCTATCTCAATATACAAAATAAACAATATACAAAAAGTACACAATATACAAAAAGTAACTCAAAAAATTTACAGACCTAAATGTAAGCTAAAAATATAAAACTCTTAGAAAAAATATATCAGTACATTTTTTTACCCTTGCATTAGCCAATGATTTCTTTTATATGAATAATAAAATAACAAACAACAACAATAAAAGTAAGCTACATCAAAATTATCAACTTTATACTATAAATCTGCAGATGACTCTACTCTAATGGCAGAAAATGAAGAGGAACCAAAGAGCCTCTTGATGAAGGTGATAGAGGATAGTGGAAAAAAAAAAAATCGGCCTAAAATTCAACATTCAAAAAACAAAGATCATGGCATCTGGTCCCATCACTCCATGGCAAATAGATGGGGAAAAATTGGAATCAATGACAGACTTTGTTTTCTTGGGCTCCAAAATCACTGTGGATGGTGACTACAACCATTAAATTAAAAGATGATTGCTCCTTGAAAGAAAAGCCACGACAAACCTAGAAAACATATTAACAAGAAAAAGACATCATTTTGCTAACAAAGGTCCATATAGTCAAAGCTACAGTTCTTCCAGTAGTCATGTAAGATATGACAGTTGGATCATAAAGAAGGCAAAGCACTGAAGAACCGAGGCTTTCAAACGGTGGTGCTGAAGAAGACTCTTGAGGGTCACTTGGACAGCAAGGAGATCAAACAAGTCAATCTTAAAGGAAATCATCTCCAAAAATTCATTGGAAGGACTGATACTGAAGTTGAACTTCCAATACTTTGGCCACCTGCTGTAAAGAGCCTACTCATTGGAAAACACCCTGATGCTGGAAAAGATTGAGGGCAGGAGGGAAAGGGGCGACAGAGGATGAGATGGTTGGATGGCATCATCAACTCAATGGATGTGAGTTTGAGCAAACTCCAGGAGATAGTGAAGGACAGGGAAGACTGGCATGCTGCAGTCCATGGAGTCACAAAGAGTTGTACATGACTGAGTGATTGAACAACAACTGAGAAAGAAAAACTGATGATCCAAAGAATGAGATAAAATATTTGCAATTCATGTATCTGATAAGGTTCTTGTATCTAGGATATAAAAACTCTCACATCAATGGAAATGTAAATAAACCAATTTATTTTTTTAAAAAGGACAAAAATAGACATTCCTCCAAAATCTAGACTAATAAATACACTGAAGAACTATTCAGTATAATGAGTCATTTGGGAAATATAAATCAAAACTGTAATATTATTTCACACCCAAAAGGATGGCTATAATCAGAAAGTCAGATAATAAGTTTTGACAAGGATGTGGAACAACTGGAAACTTTATACTTTAGAGGTGGAAATGTAAAATTGTACTTTCAATTTGGAAAATAGTGTAGTAGGTTCTTAAAAACTTGAATACAGAGTTACTATATAATACAGCAGTTCCACTCCTAAATATTACCCAAGAGAAGTTAAAATATATTCTCACAAAAATGTGTACATAAATGTTTATAGTAGCATTATTTGTAATAGGGAAAAGGTGAAAGTGAAAGTGAAGTCACTCAGTCCTGTCCTGAGTCCTGACTCTTTGTGACGTCATGGACTGTAGCCTACCAACCATGAGATTTTCCAGGCAAAAGTACGGGAGTGGACTACCATTTGCTTCTCCAGGGGTGGAAACAACTCAAACATCCATTAACTAGTACATGAACAAGCAAAATACAGCATATTTATACAATGAAATGTTACTAGCTATTAAAAAAGAAATGAAGTATTCATATATTCTCCAACATGAATGAACCTTAAAAATATTATGCTAAATAAAAGAAATCAAATATGAGAAAGCATATATTGTAAGATTCCATTTATATAAAATGTTCAGAATAGGCACATCTATAATTAATGGTTGCTTAAGGCTTGAGAAATCTGTATGCAGGTCAAGAAGCAATGGTTAGAACTAGACATGGAACAACAGACTGGTTCCAAATCAGAAAAGGAGTATGTCAAGTATGTATATTGTCACTCTGCTTATTTAACTTATATGCAGAGTACATTATGAGACATGCTGGACTGAAGCACAAGCTGGAATCAAGATTGCCAGCAGAAATATCAATAACCTCAGATATGCAGATGACACCACCATTATGGCAGAAAGCAAATAAGAACTAAAGAGCCTCTTGATGACAGTGAAAAAGGAGAGTAAAAATGGGTGGCCTAAAACTCAACATTCAGAAGACTAAGATCATGGCATGCGATCCCATCACTTCACAGCAAATAGATGGGGAAGCAATGGAAAACAGTGACAGACTTTATATTTTGGGGGCTCCAAAATCACTGCAGATGGTGACTTCAGCCATGTAATTAAAAGACACTTACTCCTTGGAAGAAAAATTATAACCAACCTAGATAGCATATTAAAAAGCAGAGACATTACTTTGTCAACAAAGGTCCATCTAGTCAAAGCTACGTTTTTTCCAGTAGCCATGTGTGGATGTGAGAGTTGGAGTATAAAGAAAGCTGAGTGCTGAAGAACGGATGCTTTTGAGCTGTGGTATTGGAGAAGACTCTTGAGAGTCCCTTGGACAGCAAGGAGATCCAACCAGTCTATCCTAAAGGAAACTGGTCCTGAATATTCATTGGAAGGACTGATGCTGAAGCTGAAACTCCAATACTTTGGTCACCTGATGCAAAGACCTGACTCATCTGAAAAATCTCTGATGCTGGGAAAGATTGAAGGAGAAGGGGATGACAGAGGATGAAATGGTTGGATGGCATCACTGACTCAATGGACACCAGTTTGAGTAAACTCTGGAAGTTGAGGATGGACAGGGAGGCCTGGCATACTGTAGTCCATGGGGTTGCAAAGAGTCAGACATGACTTAGTCACTGAACTGAACTGAACTAAGGCTTGAGGGTGGGCTGAGGTGGGATACGAAATAACTCCTAATAGGTAAAGGGTCTGTTTTGAGAGGAGACAAAATATTCTAAAATTAGGTTGTGGTGATCTTTCACAGCCATATAAAATATTTTAAAATCTTTGTATTATACATCTTTAATGAATGACTTTTATGACATATGTTTTACGTCAAAAAATGGTTAAAATAAATAAGTAATAGAATCAGCATGCCATCATTTTACAAATCACAGTGAATTAACAGATACAGGCATTAAATATCAAGGGCTATAACCATAAAATAAAAGATGACCAGATATATGTTATCATAGTGTAGCTAAGGAATCTACTCTGAGTTAGTTCTAGTCTCCAGACTCAGCTGTTACTTTACAGAAAATACAGAGGTCAGAGGAACATATTTAATTATTTGATGTGTTTGCCTACAGCCACATCCAAACTGAGAAACTCCACAGTTCGCAGAGCTTGAGTTTTCAAAAGTTTAGTTGTAATGCAAAGAGGATGAAGAAATAACTATGAAAATGCCAAAGAAATATTTAATATAAAAGTTAGAGTGGTTTTAACTTAAAAAATTATAAGGGGCAACAAAGGGATTGTGTTTGGATCGGGACTCACGGAAGGAAGTTTTAGAGTATCTTGTGGTTACAAAAGTGTTTTCTTTTGAATAGTTCATTGTCAAACATTTTGCCCTGTTTTGTTTTCTATATACATGTGTTTTATAAAAAATGTTTCATTAACTAAATAAATAATTACTCTAAGTAGTGTGAACAATAGATTTTTTTTTGTTTTTTTCTTTTTCTTTTTTTAATTTTTATTCATTTTTTTAATTTAATACTTTATTCTATTTTACAGTACTGTATTGGTTTTGCCATACACTGACATGAATCAGCCACAGGTGTACACAATCTCCCCATGCTGAAGCCCCCTCCCACTGCCCTCCCCCACCATCTCCCCGGATCATTCCGTACACCAGCCCCAAGCATCCTGTATCCTGTATTGAACATAGACTGGCGCTTCATTTCTTATATGATTGTATACATGTTTCATTGCCATTCTCCCAGATCATCCCACCCTCTCCCTCTCCCTCAGAAGCAAAAAGTCCGTTCTATACCTCTGTGTCTCTTATATTGTCTCACTTACAGGGTCATCATTACTATCTTTCTAAATTCCATATATATGTGTCAGTATTTCAGCAAAATGAGTCTAAAACTAAGGAGAACAGCTAGGAAGCTGGTGCAAGTGGTAGGGGATGTTTGGGTGTGTCTGAAGGTGTCTAGGAGGCAAATTAATAGGATCTGGTGAGTGATGGGATAAAGCGTATGAGGAACAGTGCAAGAGGATGACTTAGAGGTTTATGGCTCAGGCAAGCATGAGATGAAGAACACAGGAAGAGGAATCCTCTTTCTCCCACTACAGCCTATGATGATTGATTTTCTCTGCCGAGCGGCCATTTGGACTAGTTCTAGAAACAAAAACCATATTTTCTTGGTCCATTCTTAGTCCATGGGTTCAAATGATATCTCCAACTTTGCTCCAGTGAATACCTGGTGGCCTAGGTCTGACTAATCAGGGCATAATACGCCATGCTTATTATGTACAAGTATGGGCACATGATCCAAGCTAGATTTGTTGGGATTAAGGGAATGAGACTACCTCTTGCTCTCCCAGACTAGGATACATAAAGCTTTAGATGTATTAGTGCTGTGGCTACCAGGAAGTGAGGACATGACTGGGAGTGAGGCCAGCACAGTGGAAAACAGCTAAGAGATGGACAGAGTCACCTCTATGCTCGCACAGAGTAATGACTTAGATTCAATTCTTGGATTTTAGCCAAGTCTGAAGATAGGCTATTTCTGTACCTCTCATGAACTATTGCATTCCAATTATTTTTATTACATTAGAGCAAGTTGAGTTGGATTTCTGTCCATTGAAAATGAAAATATATCTTGACTAAACAAAGATCAAACATAAAACTATTTCCAAAGTACTCAACTCTGTAACTGCTCTAGCCCAGCAATGGCCAAGAGATATATAATGTGAGTCACATTAAGTCATTCAAGTTTCCAGTAGCCATATTTTAAAAAAGGTAAAAAGAAATGGGGAGATTTAATTTTACGAGTATGTTTATTTATAGGCTTCACTTGGCTCAGACAGTAAAGAATCTGCCTGCAATGCAGGAGACCCAGCTTCCATCCCTGGGTTGGGAAGATCCCCTGGAGAAGGGATTGGTAACCTACTCCAGTATTCTTGCCAGGGGAATTTCAAGGACAGAGGAGCCTAGCGCATTACAGTCCAAGGGACTGCAAAGAGTTGGACATGACTGAGCCACCAACACTTTCACTTTTTCATATATATAAGATATAATTTCTTCATGTAACAAATACTTTAAAAATTCCTAATGTAATAACTTATAATCTTTCTTTTTGTACAAAGTATTTGAAGTCTACTGTGTGTTCTACTCATATCTCAGTTGAGATCGGCCTCATTTCAAGTGTACAACAGCCACATGTGGCTGGCAAAGGCCTTGTCTGGCAACAAAGCTGTAAGCCATCTCTTATTTTTTCCCCAAGTATCCTTGCCTTTTCCTGAATCCTATTCATAGTATTTTAGGATTGTCAGATACTTTAAATGTCATGTGCCACCTTCTAATTTTATAGATGAAGAGAGTAATAATAGCCCAGTCTGTTGAAAGTGGAATTCCAGTCTCATAAATTGTAATAAGAAAAACTGCCACTGGCATGGAACATGTATTATGTGTAAGTGTTGATACTGGTGGGTAGGTTTGTTAATTTTTGTGTTTCGCTATCCAGTATTACCTCCTTATCTGAGAAAATTAATAAGAGGCAACGTCTGATGAACTTATTGTATGTCAGATATCATTCTAAGCATTTTACACCAATGCATTCAATTATCAGGGTAATTCTAATAAAGTAAGTATCTTAACCATCCTCATTTTACCACGAAGCAAAAGTGGATTAAGGAGTGGCTCTAGGACTTGAACCCAGGGCTTCTGGACCCCAAATCCATGCTATTCATCACTCCATTCTCCTTCCTTCGTGGTCTTGTTGGAGTCAGCAACACGTTTCCCATCATAGAGGACAAATGACATAGTTACTTATTCTCTTGTCCCCAGCACCATCTGTACTGATTCTTAACTCAGGCTGGGCCAACTGATTACTATCCTCAGAAACTCAAACCTTGGGAGAATGGTGTAAATATGAGAAATGCATAAGTATATATTCACAGTGGAGACCTAGGGCATCCTAGCCAGATTGTACCTGTGACCAGCCTTCCAAGAACCTCATTTATTGCCTGTTTTCTAGAACTGAATCTACAGCCTCCTGTTAATTTAAGAAGTCCTTACTCTAAAAATGTCCTTCTGCTTAAAATATTGCAAATTCATTTTTTATTATCTATAATCAAGAATGTTGATAGATGGCAGTAGGAAATATTATTATAACCATATGATGCAGGAAGAAACTAAATCTACAAAAAAGTTAAACATCTTCCCCAGTGTTGCCTAGGAAGTAATTGACAGGATGGAATTTGGACCCAGACCTCTAGTCTCTTAACTACCTGCTATCCTGGGACTAGAATCTAGGGGTCCTGACCCCAAGGTCAGTTTTCTTTCCATGATACCAATTCCCTAGGCCATAAGCAATAGCCTTTTAGAGGGAGGACAAAGAGATAAATAAAGTGCATAGTTCTTCATATGGTCCCTAAAAATTAAATTCTATGAGGAGAAGGTTTAACTCTATGATACAGCAGTGCAGGAGATATTTAAGGAACCAGATAATTATAATTGACAGTCAACTCCATTTCTCACCACACTAGGTCAGCCTCTTCTAAACTATAGACACTCATTAACATCCCACAGGACTTTAGAACAATAGAGAGGAAGAGGAGTCAGGACTTGGACTGCTTTTACTTTGGAGTCACATCTGGACAACAGGTCACTCAGTTAAAACCAAAGTTGTTTCCCTGGGGAGCTAGATACAGACGCTCTATAAAGATGCTCCTACAAACACAGCAACTCTTTGCCCTTTGCATGTGTGGATTGTGGAAAGCAGTGTGCCAGATCGTGGAATCAAAATAAAACTATACACACATGCACACACACACACACACACACACACACACACACACACACACATACACATACACACATATACATACATATATGACAAGGTACTCATGGACACACAGTTACACAAAAGCAACCATCACCATACAGCAAAATCACCCCCACTGATGCCAGCAAAAGTGCAGAGCAAAGGGAAGTCTCAGATAATATTAACAGAAGTGTAAATCAGCTCAACTAGTTTGAAAGACAATTGGTAATATTCACCAAACTTAAATACATAGATCCTGTGTCCTAGCCACCCCATTTCTGGTAATATGGAAAGGGTATATATGTAGGATATTTATTGCAGAATTTTGTTTATAATAGCCATTAGGCAATACAAATGGTAATAATGTAAATATTATTTAAAAGAGGACTAATATTTATAGTATATTCACATTTTGAAATATAAAGCAAGTGTTAAAAGAAAGAGAGGGTTCTTTTTGTGAGAACATGAAACAAACTGTTGATACATTGGTCTGGCGAGAAGCAAGGGGAGGAATAATACAGTGGATAGATTAGATTCATAGTGAGATTTGCTGATCTAAAAAGACATTGCTATAAGTTGTTTTCATATATTAATTTATTTAAATCTCACAACAAACCTACAAAGGTGATACTATTGTTATATTTGAATTATAGATGAGGAAACAGCAAGTTAGAGAGGTAAAATACTTTAACCAGGGTCTTATCTGTTTGGTGGAATGAAGAGGGAAAGAGACTATGAGTTTCTCCTTTATACAGTTCCACATGGTATTATTTTTCTTCAATTAAATATCATTTTGTGAAGCTAAAAAAATGTAAGAAAGAAAAGAAACAGTAGCATGTACATCTTTTTAAGAGACCAAAAAACTGTAAACCCACAGATTTTCTGCTGCTTATCTTTGGCCCCCTCCTCACCTAAACCCCACAGCACATTTCTCAGCTCCCCTCTTCGTGTGCTTCCCTTTTTCACTTTGAAATGATGCAAAGAACCCTGCTCCTCTTATTTTCCCAGAGATGGTCCATCCGCTAATAGCCTTCATCTTTAGGAAATATGTGTTGCTATTCAGACTAAAGGCACCTTCACTCTGTCACCTCCCACATGTGCCACATTAAAAATGCAGAACAAAGTATTTTATGTGACCTATTAAATAGTAACTACCACTAAATCCAACTGTGCCATGACATGCATTTTAGATACTAATTAGGCCAATAGTCTAATCACTTCAACTAGAATGAAAGAATCAGCTTTGGGCGGTGCCTTCAAAACATCATCAGGCTGAACCATTCCACATTCCCACCAACAGTGCAAGAATGCTTCTTTTTCTCCATACCCTCTCCAGTATTCATTGTTTGTTGATTGTTTTTTCTTTTATGATGGCCTTTCTGACTGGTGTGAGGTGATACCTCATTATAATTTTGATTTGCATTTCTCTAATGAGTGGTATTGAGCCTGTCTCTTATACACATCTGGATTTAGTGGTAGTTACTATTTAATAGGTCACATAAAATACTTTGTTCTGCATTTTTAATGTGGCACATGTGGGAGGTGACAGAGTGAAGGTGCCTTTAGTCTGAATAGCAACACATATTTCCTAAAGATGAAGGCTATTAGCTGGATGGACCATCTCTGGGAAAATAAGAGGAGCAGGGTTCTTTGCATCATTTCAAAGTGAAGAGTGGTATTGAGCACCTTTTCATGTGCCTCTTGACCATCTGTATGTCTTTTTTAGAGAAATGTCTATTTAGGTCTTCTGCCCAATTTTTGCTTGAGTTGTTGTTGGGTTGTTTTATATTGAGCTGCACGAACTGTTTAATGCAGCACTATTTACCATAGCCAGGACACGGAAGCAGCCTAAACGTCCAAGAACGGAGGAATGGATAAATATGTGGCACATGTATACAATGGAATATTATTCAGCCAAAAAAGGAACAAAATTATGCTGTTTGCAGAGATACAGAGGGATCTAGAACTGTCATACAGAATGAAGCAAATCAGAAAGAGAAAAATATCATATATTGACACATATACGTGGGAATCTAGAAAAACAGTATAGGTGATTTTATTTGCAAAGGAGAAATAAACAGAGACTCACACACAGAGAACAAGCATAAGGACAGCAAGTAGAGAGAGAAGAAGGGGATAAACTGAGAGACTGGGATCAACAGATATACACTACTATGCATAAAATAGATAACTAATGAGAACTTACTATATAGCACAGGAAACTCTACTTAATACTCTGCAGTGATCAAAATGAGAAGGAAATCCAATAAAGGGAGATACATGTTTACACATAGCTGATTCACTTTGCTGTACAGCAGAAACTAAGACAACATTGTCAAGCAACTATACTCCAATAAAAATTAAAAGCAAACAAACATTATCAGGTTTGTCCAGTTGCACTCAGTTCCTTGTACCAAATCCAAAAGGGTGTCATGTAGAGCAATTCATGAACACTGGCTGAAAAACAAAGGTGTAGGTAAATGAGATGAAGCATGAGGCCAAGGAAGCTTAAACTTCTCTCCCTCTGGTCTTTTAAGAGGATTACTGTAATTTACATCAGCAATAGTATTTCATGAGCAGCACATCCCTCCCTCATGTAATATCTATGTACTGAATATTATGTTTACGAATAGTATACCCTCTAAAAATACAATTAATTTAACTATTAATCCTTGAATCCACCATAAAAAATGTGACTACTTCTAGTATCAAGTAAAGTGAAATCACTTCTCAGACAGAGAGTGAATTTGGGGTTTTAAAATAAGAGACAAAGATCATCCAGAAAGAGAAAGTTGCCCACATGGTCAGCTCACTATTTGACTATTTAAGGTTAATTATGTCCCAATGGCTAATACTTCTTAAAAACAAACAAACAAACAAATAAACAGATAAGCTGACTGTCATAGGTGAGTAGTTTCCCAGTTTAACAAACTGGCTCAATGGATAGCTTTGTTTCATTGAAGAAAGCAATTAGCTTTTAGTGCGCTGGAAAGTGGGAAACAATTTCACAGATTAGTAGAGCTGAGGGCTCTGTCTGCTGGTGATGTCAGTGTGTGGCAAGAACCGCTTCCCACATCCTTTCTGGGCCAGCATAATGAGCAGATGACAGCACAACACGCAGGGCCAGCCACTTCCACTGACAGGCTCTTAACCAAGAGAAGGCATTCTCTGAAAACCTGACGACAGTAACTACATGACAAAGAAATAATACATACCGCCACACTGTTTTTCATAAACAAAAGGGTGTGACACAGTATTTAGAACAGCAAAGACAAAGTTTTAAGGGCTTCTAACACCGTCATTATTGTAGACATAACTCCTCCAGACACATAAAGAATAGGGGAATTTAATAAAGCATAAGGAGGAGGAACTTAACACAGTCTACTTGGGAAGCCAGAAAAGCTGACTGCTATGTCATATGCTGGCTTTCTATTTATTTTTAAATGTCAAGTAAGTAATAATTACAGAGGTAGAAAATAAGTGGCCTAGAAATTTGATTTGGCTGGCATACTTGTTTTCTTTAGCTGACACTTAAAACATACTCTAAGACAATCTTTTAAAAATTAAAGAGATGTTACATAAAAATCTAGAGTCCCAGATTTTCCTTAAAACTTGGAAAATCCGACCTCCCTAGATCATTATGTTCTCATGCAGCGTTGGCTTGGGGGGAGTAATGGCTGTTCCTCTAAATGTCCCAGTCCACTGCCGGCTGCCCATTGCTCCCGGTTGCTTCTTGACCCCAGGGATGGTCATTGCTTGTCCTTTATCATTAAACTTGATCTATTATTTTCTAATAGCAGAGAAATATTTCTCTGTTCCCAGTTCCCTATATAAACTGGAAATATAGCTGAGTGACCAAGAGAGCCAAGCAATTTCTTTTTTAACTCCTGACCATCTACGGTCACTTTCATGGTTAGTCTAACATTTGAGTTTGTGATACCTGCTGCAGCTGGGAAGAAGCTATGAGAACAGGCTTTAAAGTCAGCCAGACTTAAGAACAAACCCTGGTTCTGTCCCTTAGTTATGTTTGACCTTGAACAAACTATTTGTTCTTGCAATAAATTTTTTTTCCCAGTAGTAAGAGGGGAATGTTATGACAATAGTGACTATTTTCTATATGAACTATGAAGATTAACTACATGTATGTATGTGTGTATCCATATATGTAAATTGGTAGCTAGCACATAATGAGAACATAAAAAGTGATAAGAAAACTGAGGTAATTCAAGAAAAATTGGGCTTGACAGAAAATGATATAATAATAAAATTAGATTAGCTGATGAGAGCAATTTGGGTAAACTGAAGTCTTACCAGGAACCTATTTTTCCCAGTATCTAGGAGAATTATATGTACACACACACACACACACATACACACACACACACACACACACTCAGGCTTTGTTTTAGTCTTTGCACTGGAGTATGACTCTGATCCAATAGAAAGCATTCTCTCTGGCCCAGGTTGACCACTGGCAAGTTATAGTCATATTTGAAAAATTATATTCAAATACATGAAGCTTGTTACAAACAACCACTTCAATAAACCCTGATAACACATGTACACTGGAAAATGGTCATTAAAATGTTAGACAAAGACAATTTCCAAATCTACTGGCTACTGGCTGGGTGACTTTGAGCTATGTATTTCTCTGAATCTGTAACTTCATCCATAAAAGGGTATAGCAATTGCTTCTTAAAGGGGTTGTGGTGAGGCTGAGACAGCTATAAAGTACTAACATATATGTTACTAACACATAAAGGGAGTGAACATGTGATTTCATTTACATACTTAAAATTAATTTATGTATCTATTTGGCTGACTCGGGTCTTAGTTGCAGCATGTGGGGTCTCTCATTGCAGCACATGGACTCCAGCTGTGGTACGCAGGGTTAGTCCCTCTGTGGCACGTGGGATCTTAGTTCAGAATTGAACCCATGTCCCCTGCATTGGAAGGTGGGTTCTTAACCATCACTGGACCACCAGGGAAGTCCCAGATTCCGTTTATCTTTTTTCTAGTGATTCATTCAAAAACCATCCTAGTCACAGCTTAAAAAAGAAAAAAAGAGATGATTTTGGTTTTATTTTTAATGAAAACCAAACCAGAGCAATTTCAAACACTGATGAAACTGCACTAAAGTGATCTAAATGTCCATACCATCAAAAAGCATCTATTTGCAAGGTGCATTAGAATAATAGGAGAAGAAAGACGTCACCATGCCATCCATTCCATTTTTACTGAATTACAGAATGTTCATGGCTCCTTTTTTAGGATTAGAAATGAGCAGCTTAAAATGATCAACATATTGAAAAAACATTGTATAGGAAATTGAGTTGTGATTCCTAAGACATATGGTTTGGTGCTAACATTTTCCATAGCTGCGTATATTATACTATGCAATGCTCTGCAAAACATTTCTGAGCCCAGGCAATTTTCCCATGATTCACGAAAACAGGAATAATTCAAGTTAATGAGCACTTACGATCTATTTTATACAAGGTATTTTATCAGAATAAAAACAAGATACGATCTTTGCCTCACACTAGAACACAGTGTTTCTCAAAGCAGGAACCCAGGATCACTTGCATGAGAATCACCAGGAGAATATTTTTAAAACGCATATTTCTTGGCTCTTCTCACAGACTCTCAGTCGTGTCCAACTCTTTGCGACCCCATGGACTGTAGCCTACCAGGCTCCTCCCTCCATGGGATTTTCCAGGCAATAATACTGGAGTGGGTTGCCATTTCCTTCTCCAGGGGGTCTTCCCAACCCAGGGACCAAGCCCGGGTCTCCCACATTGCAAGCAGATGCTTTAACATCTAAGCCACCAAGGAAGCCCTCTCACAGACTCGGAGATCCAAAATCTGGACCTGATAATGCACATTTTAACCCACCAAGTGACCTGTATGCCCACTTGATTGAAAAGCCACTCAACTACTAACACCAACTGAGTTAAGCCGAACTTGACTCCATCAGTAAATGGTGTGCTAGTGAATCATTTAACTGTGTGTGTGTGTTAGTCACTCAGTCATGTACTACTTTTTGCATCCCCATGGACTGTAGCCCACTAGGCTCCTCTGTCCCTGGGATTCTCCAGGCAAGAATACTGAGTGGCTGCCATGTCCTCCTCCAGGGAATCCCAACCCAGGGATTGAACCCACATCTCTTATGTCTCCTGCATTGGCAGGCAGGTTCTTTACCACTAGAACCACCTGGGAAACTCATTTAATGATATACTAGAACATTATTAAGAGAGTGAAAAAGTTGGCGTAAAGCTCAACATTCAGAAAACTAAGATCATGGCATCCGGTCCCATCACTTCATGGCAAATAGATGGGGAAACAGTGGAAACAGTGGCTGACTTTATTATTTTGGGCTCCAAAATCACTGCAGATGGTGATTGCAGCCATGAAATTAAAAGACTTATGACTAACCTAGACAGCATATTAAAAAGCAGAGACATTACTTTGCCAACAAAGGTCCATCTAGTCAAGGCTATGGTTTTTCCAGTGGTCATGTATGGATGTGAGGCTACAAAGAAAGCTGAGCACAGAAGAACTGATGCTTTTGAACTGTGGTGTTGAAGAAGACTCTTAAGAGTCCCTTGGACTGCAAGGAGATCCAACCAGTCCACCCTAAAGGAGATCAGTCCTGGGTGTTCATTGGAGGGACTGATGTTGAAGCTGAAATTCTAATACTCTGGCCACCTGATGTGGAGAGCTGACTCATTGGAAAAGACCCTGATGCTGGGAAAGATTGAAGGCAGGAGGAGAAGGGAACAACAGAGGATGAGATGCTTGGATGGCACCACCAACTCGATGGACATGGGTTTGGGTGGACTCCGGGAGTTGGTGATGGACATGGAGGCCTGGCATGCTGTGGTTCATGGGGTTGCAAAGAGTCGGACACAACTGAGCGACTGAACTGAACTAAGCACATTAGAACTGACACCAACCTTAAGGAGCCATTCATCTAATCACCTCCTTTGACCTAAAACCTAAAGCAAATCTCAACTCTAAAGTGACTTGACTACTTAACTCAGTTGCTAACCTACCTACATGAAACAGCTAGTCATTGAAAAAAAAAAATCCTTGAATTTTTCCTATTGAAGGAACTAAACATATAGTATGTATAGGCAGATAGGATGCTACTTAGTTTGACAGAGGTAACTTGATTTAAATACATAATGAGATTTTTTTCTAACTTCACAATTTGTAATTACAATTTTTTGACATGATTTTAAAGTAAAACTGCACCTAATATCCATAGTCCTGGAGGGCATCCTTGGTGCTATATGCATTTTTAGGAAGATTATGAAACCCCTGAAATTTTATGCAAAAAAAAATGGGATATTTATGTATTTTGGTAGCTCCTCCTGGTCCATGACTATAATTAGATTCTCAAGGAGCTATGTATGTATCAGAAAACAGCACAAATCACTATAACTTGTTAACTGGGAAAGCAATATGCAGAAAACTCATTCCAGAGATGCTGCCAGTAAAGATGGAGAGATCCTGGGTTTGGCTGCATGGATGGGAGTCTGGACCAGCTTCCTCATACCCTTCTCTGGTGGGGGGAAATGTCTCATCTTCATATGGAAAACTAGCAAACCAGTTCCCATTAAGGACAGCTGATGGCTTAATGTGATACCTGTCTCATTGCTTGAAATCTTCCTCACTGAATCCAGACATAATCCTTCTCATAGTTAATTGATCAGAATTGGAGCTTAAGATGAAATAGTTTGCCATCCCTGATCTAATTAAATCTCTCTCATTTTAGAGATGAGAACTTTGAGATCCAGAGAAGAGAAATAACTTGTCTGAGGCCACACAGCAAATAGGTGTCATAGCCTGGCATAGTAGCCAGTCCTTTGGCTCCTGATAAAATGCATCTGCACAGCCAAACTGACAAACATGAGACATCATTTTCTCTCACTCTGCGTGACCTTGTCCCATCCCTTCCCTAGGCACTTCTATCCTGGGTGTTGTCCACCATCTTGGTTTGTCAGCAATTCCCATTCCAAATGTTTCATCTTTTTATTTTAAAGAAACAGTGACTTATGTTTATAGAATATAAAATAAAGCTAACTATAACTGGAAGCATATCTGCAAAGTAAGAAGGGAAAATGAGGTCTCTGGTGTTGCTGCTTTGCTTTGTTTAAAAAAAAAAAAATGACCACACAAAGGACTTGCACAGGGATTACGTCTTCTGAGACATTGTATAGACTAGCTGAGCTTGTACATTTACATTTCATACTGGATTTACTGGTTTGTTTGTTTTTTTCCCACTGCTATCATTTTAATCTTCTTACAACATTACGTATTTGTCATTCTATAAAAAGGAGACCTATCTATTCTCTCTTCAACACATTTCCTTCTTTTATCTTGTCTATTTCTCCTCATTTTTCATTTCTCTCTCCTTTCACTTTTTGCTTTGATTTCTGATGTTAAAGGTATCTGTGAACATGTCTTAGTTTCATGACAGGACATATATTTCTTGAGTATAGTGTATATTTTTGTATCTCTACCTTATGCATCTTCATATTCCTCATTTTAGTTTCCTTCAGTTGTTGTTCAGGGAAAGTTTGCTATCACTTCCCATCCCTCACTCTCATCTTTCCTTGTAATATTACTTTCCTTTCTCTCCAACTGAAAACATGGTTCTTGTGGCAACTGTCAATCATGGTACCCTGCAACCAACCAAATGTGGTGCGTGACTCACATTTGGCTAGTTATAACATACCATCCGCCCAGGCCAACACGACTGGCTAAAGGGAGGTATATGATCAATGCTGGATCACAGTTCATCACGAGATTGCTTAAGCTGAGCTGCCAAATCTTGGGAGACAAATAAAGTGGTGTTTCACTGTCTGAGGCCATGTTCCTCTGTGCTCAGTGAGGAAGCTCCAGTTGCTAAGAGAATAAAATCAACTTGTAGAGGGAGGAAAATATAAGCCATCAGTTCAGTTCAGTTCAGTTCAGTTCAGTTCCTCAGTCGTGTCCCACTCTTTGCGATCCCATGAACCGCAGCATGCCAGGCCTCCCTGTCCATCACAAACTCCCAGAGTCCACCCAAACCCATGTCCGTTGAGTCTGTGATGCCATCCAGCCATCTCATCCTCTGTCGTCCCCGTCTCCTCTTGCCCTCAATCTTTCCCAGCATAAGGATCTTTTCCAATGAGTCAGCTCTTCGCATCAGGTGGCCAAAGTACTGGAGTTTCAGCTTCAACATCAGTCCTCCAAGGAACACCCAGCACTGATCTCCTTTAGGATGGACTGGTTGGATCTCCTTGCAGTCCAAGGGACTCTCAAGAGTCTTCTCCAACACCACAGTCTGAAAACATCAATTCTTCAGCACTCAGCTTTCTTTATAATCCAACTCTCACATCCATATATGACCACTGGAAAAACCATAGCCTTGACTAGATGGACCTTTGTTGGCAAAGTAATGTCTCTGCTTTTTAATATGCTGCCTAGCTTGGTCATAACTTTCCTTCTAAGGAGTAAGTGTCTTTTAATTTCATGGCTGCAATCACTATCTGCAGTGACTTTTGGAGACCAGAAAAACATAAGCCATAGGGAACCTCATTTTCCTCTTGTCTCTGTATTCTGTAAACTATACCAGTATCGTTCCAATAAACTCTATCTCTTGCTTGAGCTTGTTCAAGTTGAATTATTGACACTTTATAACCAAACACACTCAGAGCGCCTTGCCCCAAATAAGTGCTCAATAAATATTTACTAAAATTTTTTTTCTTCCAAATCAGACTATTTCTAGACTTGCTATTTCCCATGGTTTATTCCAACAATGAAGTAGTAAGGCTAGAGAATAATATTGCTTATTATTTATAGAATACATAAAGAATGGCTCACCTTGAAATTTCAAGAATTCTCGTGAAATGCCAATTTGATTTAAGTCATTTACTAGGTGAACATGATTTCTGGAACATCCTGCCAAAACCACACTGAATTGAAGGTCTTGTGATGGATGAGGGAGCAAGATCTAATTGGTGTTTTAATAAATGTATTATGATTTGGTAATCTACCTAGATTTATCAACACAAAATGCCCCTGTCTAAATAAAAATTATCAAGTTATGGTATAAAAACAATGAATGACAAATGTCTTATAATTGACTTTTATACAAGTTTGGCATGCAGACGATAGGCAAGATAGTGATGCCAACAATTGTTTTCAAAATTCTTGAGTAACAGATTAGTGACAGCAAAGGACAGCTGACCATCATTTTGTCTATTTCAAATGGTCCTGAGTCAGACCCAGTAAAAATGCAAGCTCTTACTGAGGAAGTCGTACATGGACTAATGAGCTTGGGAAGATACTGCCAATTAAGTCAGCATCCTTCCAGGTAGTCTATGGAAAAGAAAAGATTTATTATGTCTCTAAATGGAGCAAACACAGCCGTAATGCTGCCACATATCAAAGCTGGGAACATCCCAATCCCACATGGAGATATACATTCATCTTTGTAACCTACTTTTTTGGCTTAGCATTATACTATCGGTATCTTCCCATGTTATTAGGTATTCTTTTTAAACAAGTCATCATTTTAAATAGCAACATATTCCTCTATAGAATACCAAAGTTTGTTTCCTTTCTTTCCCCATTATATAAGTTCTTTATCATCCATTCAATAGATTAAAGATGATGGGTGATTTTGACTTTAGATGTTGTTCAATAGTATCATTCATTTCTCCAACCAGACATCCAAATTAAACACATAGGGATGTACTATTTGGAGACAGAGCTGAGATGGACCTATGCCAAGCAACAAGCATAAATAGCACTTGCTGAAAATTTTCAGTACAGCCTGTTGTATTTTTCACAAAAATAGGAGAGCATAAATACTTCCATTTGTGGATCTGTTTAAAATTTTTAAAATGTGGATGTTCCAACTTTCAAGTTTCCTAAGTAAGTGGGAAGATGAATACATGGCACCCCAGTCAGACTCCCAAATCAACACACAATCAAACAGA
Organism: Madoqua kirkii; assembly: GCA_006408675.1. Lineage (NCBI taxonomy): Eukaryota > Metazoa > Chordata > Mammalia > Artiodactyla > Bovidae > Madoqua > Madoqua kirkii. The sequence continues at coordinate 19,429 of SJYC01143671.1, forward strand.
ACACTTAGATGGAAATCAACAGCTCAGAAAGCCTGGCCCTGCCTTCTCTCACTCAAATGCTAGACCACAGCCTTGATGATTATCAGCTCGGCAAAGTTAATGGCACTTTCAGTTTTACATACCAAGCAGCCCAGAGTTTAGCCAGGCAATTTGTTTCTAATCTCACATTCTCTGCTTGTCACTCAGAAGGCAGAGATTTTAGATGACATTTAAGAGTCAGAGAATGTGATAAGTAGACGAGGGACACTGATTGAAATTCTACCAGGGTACCCACTCCAGGTTTTTGATTAAAGTTTTACAGCATATATAAATGTTTTCCTGTCCAGGGCTTTTATGGCAAACCTAACATCTCAGATTCCACATACCTTTAAGTACAAATGAGGTAAGATGACTCAGACCCTGTTCTGGTTTTGTCCAATTCTTTGGAGGGCTTCAGGCCCTCCTCATCAGAGTCTCCCTCAGTTTCTTCTGAGATTCTCCAGTGTTGACTCAGATATGCTCAAGTCTACTTCTATTTCTGTTTATCATTCTGCAACAACCAATGTCCATGCTCAGTATGAATGTTCCCACAGTCACCAGTCCTAGTACTGTGAGAGTAAGGGTAAGGTCTATGCAATGAAAGTGACCTTCTCTCTGTCTCTCTGTCACATCCTCTCACTTAAGGCTTTGAAACAAATTCCTTTAGCTCTGGTTCACTCTTTTACTCCACTAGCATTCAAACCCAATCCACGGAGTCAGGTAGAATGCTCATGGCACGTCATTTCATCATGTTCCAGATCCTAGGTACACATACAAAAGTAGTACCCACTGCTGTAGCCAATGTACAGAGGCCCCCTTATAAGTCCAGCCATGCAAATAGATGCTGCCTGACTCCCTAGGCCCACTGACTTGCACACAGCCCAACTATAAATACAAATTTGGGCTCTAAGGAGCACCCTCTACAAACATGTCATAAATCACCTCCTTGCAGGGTGAAGCAAGTCTTGTGAGATTTATTTCATTTCACTTTGAGATAAAATGATTCATCTGATTTTAAGAACCTAAGTTAGGAAATATCCACATTAAATTATTCAGAGTTAAAGGACAGAAATTCCTTCTGTATATTCTAAACAAGATTTTCCAACTAAAATTAAGACTAAGACAATCTGAATGCAGAGTTCCAAAGAATAGCAAGGAGAGATAAGAAAGCCTTCCTCAGTGATCAATGCAAAGAAATAGAGGAAAACAATAGAATGGGAAAGACTAGATATCTCTTCAAGAAAATCAGAGATACCAAGGGAACATTTCATGCAAAGATGGGCTCGATAAAGGACAGAAATGGTCTGGACCTAACAGAAGCAGAAGATATTAAGAAGAGGTGGCAAGAATACACGGAAAAACTGTACAAAACAGATCTTCATGACCAAGATAATCATGATGGTGTGATCACTCACCTAGAGCCAGACATCCTGGAATGTGAAGTCAAGTGGGCCTTAGAAAGCATCACTATGAACAAAGCTAGTGGAGGTGATGGAATTCCAGTTGAGCTATTTCAAATCTTGAAAGATGATGCTGTGAAAGTGCTACACTCAATATGCCAGCAAATTTGGAAGACTCAGCAGTGGCCACAGGACTTGAAAAGGTCAGCTTTCATTCCAATCCCAAAGAAAGGCAATGCCAAAGAATGCTCAAGGTGAAGTTGCTTAGTAGTGTCCGGCTCTTTCCGACCCCATGAACTGTAACCTACTAGGCTTCTCCGTCCATGGGATTCTCCAGGCAAGAATACTGTAGTGGATTGCCATTTCCTTCTCCAGGGAATCTTCCCAGCCCAGGGATCGAACCTGGGTCTCCTGTATTGGGGGCAGACACTTTAACCTCGGAGCCACAAGGGAAGCCCCAAGAATGCTCAAACTACCACACAGTTGCACTCATCTCACATGCTAGTAAAGTAATGCTCAAAATTCTCCAAGCCAGGCTTCAGCAATATGTGGACCATGAACTTCCAGATGTTCAAGCTGGTTTTACAAAAGGCAGAGGAACCAGAGATCAAATTGCCAACATCTGCTGGATCATGGAAAAAGCAAGAGAGTTCCAGAAAAACATCTACTTCAGCTTTATTGACTATGCCAAAGACTTTGACTGTGTGGATCACAATAAACTATGGAAAAACAGAGAGTTCCAGAAAAACATCTATTTCTGCTTTATTGACTATGCCAAAGCCTTTGACTGTGTGGATCACAATAAACTGTGGAAAATACTGAAAGAGATGGGAATACCAGACCACCTGACCTGCCTCTTGAGAAATCTGTATGCGGGTCAGAAACCAACAGTTAGAACTGGACATGGAACAACACACTGGTTCCAAATAGGAAAAGGAGTACGTCAAGGCTGTATATTGTCACCCTGCTTATTTAACTTCTATGCAGAGTACATCATGAGAAACGCTGGGCTGGAAGAAGCACAAGCTGGAATCAGGATTGCTGAGAGAAATATCAATAACCTCATATATGCAGATGACACCACCCTTATGGCAGAAAGTGAAGAGGAACTGAAAAGCTTCTTGATGAAAGTGAAAGAGGAGAGTGAAAAAGTTGGCTTAAAGCTCAACATTCAGAAAACGAAGATCATGGCATCTAGTCCCATCACTTCATGGGAAATAGATGGGTAAACAGTGGAAACAGTGTCAGACTTTACTTTTTTGAGTTCCAAAATTACTGCAGATGGTGATTGCAGCCACGAAATTAAGAGACGCTTACTCCTCGGAAGAAAAGTTATGATCAACCTAGATAGCATATTCAAAAGCAGAGACATTACTTTGCCAACAAAAGTCCATCTAGTCAAGGCTATGGTTTTTCTTGTTGTCATATATGGATGTGAGAGTTGGACTGTGAAGAGGGCTGAGCGCCAAAGAATTGATGCTTTTGAACTGTGATGTTGAGTCCCTTGGACTGCAAGGAGATCCAACCAGTCCATTCTGAAGGAGATCAACCCTGGGATTTCTTTGGAAGGAATGATGCTAAAGCTGAAACTCCAGCACTTTGGCCACCTCATGTGAAGAGCTGACTCAATGGAAAAGACTCTGATGCTGAGAGGGACTGAGGGCAGGAGGAGAAGGGGACGACAGAGGATGAGAAGGCTGGATGGCATCACGGACTCGATGAACTTGATTCTGAGTGAACTCCCGGAGTTGGTGATGGACAGGAAGGCCTGGCGTGCTGCAATTCATGGGGTCGCAAAGAGTCAGACACGACTGAGCGACTGAACTGAACTGAAGCCTTATTTAGGATGGTGGGGATGGGTGATGGAGAAGGTATAGTCAAGCACATAGGTTGGAAGTGTTTATCAACAAATGGAGGAATAGAAATAGGGATATTATTGGAGACAGACTATCCTTTTTTTAATGAGATTGACCCCAGGGTCCACATATGTAAAGGAGAACAAATACTGCCCCCCTGCAAAATGCTTAACTCAGTACTTGGCTCATGAGAAGCAACGGATGGCACCCTCTTACTGTGGTTGTGAATGCTGTTAAAATTTCAGCAGAGTTATAGCAAGCCCAAGGGATGAAACAAAACTAAAATGATAAGTTCTTGGGTTACTCTGACTCTAGAAGGCAGGTTTGCCCAGGAACCTGGAAAAAAACACAGTTAATAGGGTAGAGGCAGTGCTGGTAATCAGACAGAAAACTATGGCTTGGGCTTTGAAAAAAAAGTATTCTAATGAAGGAGAGTGCTTTAAAAAAAAAAAAGTTTCATCTTGTAGTTAGAAAAGAAACAGTAGGAAAGAGAAATAAAAGGGAAAGCAGATGAGGCAAATCCTAAGAGGCTCCAGGAAGCAGCCTTAGCCCTGCATGTGGGAGAGGAAGGATGGGCCAATTTGAGAGACAGCTTTTTGTTTTGAAATTCTAGCAGGATCCACATGAAAGAAGCAGGAGAATGTCAGAGGGATAGTGAACCGGAACGTCAGAGGAAGTAGAGAAGGTCTTCGTTACCCAGGAAAAGAGTCGGCCACAAGGACTGTGCCTGCTCACATCTACATAAGGAAGATTTTTCCAAGGCCTGAGAAATTCAGCCATAAAAAGCAATGAAGTTGAGTCAGTTCTAATGAAGTGGACGATCCAAGAGCCTATTATACAGAATGAAGTAAGTCAGAAATGGAAAAACAAATATCATATATTAATGCATTTATATGGAATCTAGGTAAATGGTACTGATGAACCTATTTGCAAGGCAGGAATAGAGACACAAACAGAGAGGACCCAGAGAGGGAAAGAGAGGATGGAAAGAATGAGAGAACTCCATTGAATATATATATATATATACATATATATATATATATATATATATATATATTATCATATATAAAATAGATACCTAGTGGGAAGCTGCTGTATAACACAGGGGGCTCAACCTGGTGCTCTGTGACAACCTAGAGGGGTGAGTTGGGGGTTGGGGTGGGAGGGAGGTTCAAGAGGGAGGGGATATATGTATACTTATGGCTGATTCACGTTGTTGTATGGCAAAAATCAGCACAATTTTGTGAAGCAATTATCCTCTAATTAAAAATTTTTAAAAAGAGAGACAAAGTTGTAAAGTGAAGGAAGTCATAGACAAAATTGAAAGTGAAAGTGTTAGTTAGTCTTTGGAACCCCATGAACTGGGGCCCTCTGTCCCTGGAGTTCTCCAGGCAAGAATACTGGAGAGCATAGCCATTCCCTTCTCCAGAGGATCTTCCCAACTCAGGGATAGAGCCCAGGTCTCCTGTATTGCAGGTGGTTTCTTTATCATCTAAGCCATTAGGAAAATTGGTCCTTGAGATCCATGGAGGTACCTAACTGGGAAGTGTCACCCCACCATAGTCCCGTTTCTAAAATCAGAGAATCTGGTGGCCAGGACCTTGGACAGAGCTCGTACACAGTTCTTGGCACTGGGACACCATGAGTTCAGGAGACCAAGGAAAAGATTATTTACATACAAAAAAATGTGCAATATGAGAAATAAGGGTCCAAAGAAAGCTGTGAAGTTGGAAGCATTCCCATTGCACATTTCCAAATGTGGCTAGAATCATAGCTAAGCATAGCTAATATTTACTGAGCACTTCTAGGTACCTGACACTCTTGCAAACCCTTACATGGATTATCCAGTTTCATCTTTAGGAGGATGCACTTTACACATTTCAGTAGAAAAAGCAGACAGGTGGTGAAATTTTTCTCTGGGATTTGAGAGGTGTGATGCCACAATTAATCTTTTTATTGGAGATGCTTCTGGGAGAGATGTTTTATTGGAGATATTTCTTAAGTTCATAAGACTTCTGTGACAACTCTGGACAATTGACCCAAATATACTGAAACCAAAATATCTTTTTCATTTCATTTACACTTTTTTAAACTCTTCTTGCTACCCTCCAATAAAATTGAGATTTAAAAAAATAATTTATGGCTGGTTATAACAATCAGGTGGAAATTGTAAGAAGTACTAAACTCTGTATGGAAATATCTTTTTTTTTTCCTTCCTGAGAAGGATTCTACTGTACAATGAAATGCTTATTCCCCTACAGCCCTAATAGTTCCAGAACTTTGGAAAGTTGGGATATCTGAGAAACATGGGTTTTGAAGCATCTGACTTTAATGGAGTAAAGAATAATATCCATTCAAATTCCAGCTGCCAAATAAGAATCTTTTTCGGTATTAAGGTGAGACATCTTTGGCTGTGACAAAGCAAAATAAGAAGCTTATGGGGTAGGGGAAATTACTTTGTAATTTTTTATTTTTTTTTTTTACTTTATTTTACTTTACAATACCATACTGGTTTTGCCATACATTGACATGAATCCACCACAGGTGTATACGAGCTTCCAGTTCTGCACCCCCGTCCCACCTCCCACCTCATATCATCTCTCTGGATCATCCCCGTGCACCAGCCCCAAGCATCCTGTATCCTGTATCGAACATAGGCTGGTGCTTCGTTTCTTACATGATAATTTACATGTTTCAATGCCATTCTCCCAAATCATCCCACCCTCTCCCTCTTCCTCAGAGTCCAAAAGTCTGTACTATACATCTGTGTGTCTCTTGCTGTCTCACATACAGGGACATCATTACCATCTTTCTAAATTCCATATATATGTGTCAGTATACTGTATCGGTGTTTTTCTTTCTGGCTTACTAACTTTGCGTATTCGTTGCATTTTTGATGCATCTCTGAAAATAGAGGACTGTTTGGTAATGTACAGTGTTATCTTTAATAAAGAAATATTGAATGCATTTTATACTGCTAATACTCTATTATAATTGGGCCATTTCATTATTTCAAGAACATTGTATAACCCTCTCTGGATAACTTGCAGACATATAGCTGGGCATAATTTGTACAAACAGCCTGAATCATTACCTTGAAATGCAGAATAGAATCACATGGAAAACTTTCCCCAAGTTAAGAAATTAAAACCCCAATAAATTCTAGAACTCCTTGTGCTCAGTCTTGATCTGAGGTCACATTTAGATAACAGTAGTTATGTGCTTACATTACACAAAGTGGCACTTTCTAAGATCATCCACATTTTATCTCATTTAATTCATAAAACAATCCTACGAAATAAGCACCGTTATTAGGCCTGGCCCAAGCCACCCGTCATCTCTTGCCCAAATTACAGTAACAGTCTTCTAACTGGTCTCTCTGGTTTCACTCATGCGCAACTAAATCTTAACAATGCATCACTCAGAGGGGTCCATTTAAAATGCAAGTCATAGCATATCCTCCCTTCTCCCATCCACAGAACCTTCCAGTGACTCCTGACTGCTCAGCATAAAAACCAAATTCCTTATTTTGGCCTACAAATCCCTGTAGTCAAATTCCCCATGCCTTGTCCAGCCCCCACTCTTAACGCCCTGCCTTCTCACCCCACCCCAGCTGCACCAGCCTTCTCATTGTCTGTTCAGTACGCTCCTATCTAGGGCTTTCTTGCTTCCTGGATGGCACCCCATCCAGAAACCCACATGGCTAACTCACTCTCCTCTCTCAACCCTTCAGCTTAAATGTCAACCTCAGAATGAGGCCTGTTTAAACAACTCTATTTTTAATATCTAGTTAAATATTCTGATATCTAAAATTACATCCCCCATCAGTCTTCATCATTTCCTTTACCCTGCTTTATTTTACCATGGCACTTACTTTACTAGCATTATAGTTATAGCTCATTATCTGTCTCCCCATACAAATATGTAATTTCCAAGAGAACAGAGATTTAGTTTTGCCTTATTCGGCAATGTATCCCAAGCATCTAAAACATAAAGATACTCAATCATTTATATATTGTTTGATTCCACTTAAATGAGATACCTAGAATAGATAAATCCATGAAGTCAGAAAGTACATTGGTAGATGCCAGGGGCCAGGGATGGGGGTGGGGAGAAGGGGTTGGGAGTTAATGTTTAACGGGAGGTAGAGTTTCAGTTTAGGAAGGTGAAAACTTTGAGATGGATGATGGTGATAATTTTGCAGAACAATATGAAGGTACTTAGGACCACTGAACTGTACAGTTAAATATGGTTAAAATAGTATGTTTCATGTTATGTGACTTTTACTGCAATCAAAAAACATTAAAAAATCATTTATAGAAAGTATGAGCTAATTCCAGTTTTTAAATGAGGACAAACTGTGGGACTACAGTATGGAATGACTTAGAAACTAACCCAAATTCAAAACCCAGGCTGCCCCATGGCAAACGCACACTTATCCCCTCAAAGGAAGACAGTCCATTACCCAAACTGTGAGTTAAGGATGCTTTCTAACACAAAAATCTCCTTCATTCAATACCTTATCACCATGGACTGCTGTATTTGTCTTCCTCTTGCACAGGTAGGGGTCTTGTAGATAGAAAGATACATACATGCATACATACATAAATAATGGATATAGACACTGATAGAGAAATGCTTGGCTTTTTGATAATTATTCTGATTTATACAAAAGGACCCAGACCACCTCGTGAGAAAGCTGGAGGCTGAGAAGGAATGAGAAGTAATTACTATCAGATACATAGTGGGGCAGGAAGGAGTCTATGAATACCAATGAATTTTAAGAACTTGTTCCTTTTAAACTTAAATTTTTAAAGTTTTATTCATGTATAATCCATGTGGATTCAATAAACCTGGGATGAGGCACTGGCTTTTTTTTTTTTTTAAGAAAATTCATGAGTAGACCTTAAATGGGCATCAAGTTGAGAAGTCCTCAACAGAGAGTGGCCTCTTATGCTACTCTATAGTAACTGTGGAGCGGCTTTAATTGGACTAATCAACGGGTGACTTTTAGAGACTTTTGAGACAGAGAAATCCACCAGTGTACATGAACACTCATGTCATGGACACACGTGTAGAGTTGGTTGTAAAGAATGGAGAAAACTCCCACAGAAGAGCAGGCAAGACTTTTCTAGATCAATGCTCCGGCTGATGCACGGTGTGCAGTGCTTAGTCATTAGGTCGTGTCCGACTCTTGGCAACCTCATGGACGGCAACCTCATGGCCTGAGACCTGCCAGGCTCCTCTGTCCATGGGGATTTTCCAGGCAAGAATACTGGGGTTGCCATGCCCTCCTCCAGGGGAATCTTCCCCACCCAGGGATCTAACCCAGGTCTCCCACATTGCAGGCAGATTTCTTTACTGACTGAGCCACAGAAGAAACCCAAGAATACTGGAGTGAGTTACCATATGCTCCTCTAGGACCAAATTCAAAACCCAGGCTGCCCCATGGCAAACGCACACTTATCCCCTCAAAGGAAGACAGTCCATTACCCAAACTGTGAGTTAAGGATGCTTTCTAACACAAAAATCTCCTTCATTCAATACCTTATCACCATGGACTGCTGTATTTGTCTTCCTCTTGCACAGGTAGGGGTCTTGTAGATAGAAAGATACATACATGCATACATACATAAATAATGGATATAGACACTGATAGAGAAATGCTTGGCTTTTTGATAATTATTCTGATTTATACAAAAGGACCCAGACCACCTCGTGAGAAAGCTGGAGGCTGAGAAGGAATGAGAAGTAATTACTATCAGATACATAGTGGGGCAGGAAGGAGTCTATGAATACCAATGAATTTTAAGAACTTGTTCCTTTTAAACTTAAATTTTTAAAGTTTTATTCATGTATAATCCATGTGATTCAATAAACCTGGGATGAGGCACTGGCTTTTTTTTTTTTTTAAGAAAATTCATGAGTAGACCTTAAATGGGCATCAAGTTGAGAAGTCCTCAACAGAGAGTGGCCTCTTATGCTACTCTATAGTAACTGTGGAGCGGCTTTAATTGGACTAATCAACGGGTGACTTTTAGAGACTTTTGAGACAGAGAAATCCACCAGTGTACATGAACACTCATGTCATGGACACACGTGTAGAGTTGGTTGTAAAGAATGGAGAAAACTCCCACAGAAGAGCAGGCAAGACTTTTCTAGATCAATGCTCCGGCTGATGCACGGTGTGCAGTGCTTAGTCATTAGGTCGTGTCCGACTCTTGGCAACCTCATGGACGGCAACCTCATGGCCTGAGACCTGCCAGGCTCCTCTGTCCATGGGGATTTTCCAGGCAAGAATACTGGGGTTGCCATGCCCTCCTCCAGGGGAATCTTCCCCACCCAGGGATCTAACCCAGGTCTCCCACATTGCAGGCAGATTTCTTTACTGACTGAGCCACAGAAGAAACCCAAGAATACTGGAGTGAGTTACCATATGCTCCTCTAGGGGAAACTTCCCGACCCAGAGATCGAACCTGCCTCTCCTGAGGCTCCTACATCGCAGGCAGATTCTTTACCACTAAGCCGCCAGGGAAGCCCAGGCACCACTGGATGCCTAATCCGAAATGGACTCCTAATCTAAACTGGACTGTAACTCCAGGATGCTTTCAGCCAGCCTGACATGAAAATCTCATGTTGAGGTCCTCACACCCAGGACTGAACCCTCTGTATATTGATGCCTAAACAGTCAAACCCAGAATCAGACTCCTTCCCACTCATTCGTAGGCAACCCCTGATGCTAGCTTCCTCCACATCCCAGCAGTTAACCCTATGACCGCTCCGATAAAGAAACTCAATTCACCAAGATAGAATACATTCCCTCCAAAAAGGGATGAGCTACAAATCACTTGTTTCTGGTCCCTCCACCCTGCCCCCAACCCCAGCTCTTCTTCTCTCCATTCCAGGAGCATGGGACCCATCTAGCTGCCCAGACGGAAGTTTTCTCCGAGAAGCGTTCTACAGAATACAGCCTCGCACGGGGAAGCCGACACAATGTCTTCAAACATTTTTAATTGCCCTGTCAAACTGACAATTATAGGACTAATTATTGAGGAGACAATACCAGATACACTTACTGAATCAAGCGTCAACTGAGTTTTTATGTAATTATGCAATTTAATGAATTGAAGGCTGCAGTAATGGACGATTGCTGGTTAATTAGGAACTCCCTTTATGCTAATAATGCCATTTATTTTCCACTCACGGTATTTATTTTCAGCGTCTAAAGCATTGGACACATCTTCCTCTGACATGGGCATGATAAGTGTTTTTCAGAGGGTAGCTAGCTGCCAATTGTCCTATTTATAGGCAGCGGGCTTCTTCCATTCACTGACTGGAGAGCTCCAACTGGTTCCTATTATATTATAAGCATCTCATTTAGACCTAGATTTTAATTATTCTGCTTCTGCAGGAGGGTCTTGTGTCTTCCTTCTCTTGAGATCTGAGATAGAGGAGCATAAGGGACTACGGCAGATGGTCCTCAAGGTCAGCCCATCAAGGTCATCTTGTGCAAGGCACAGAGATAACCTTCTTTCCTGATTTATCCTTATTCCCCAGGCCCCTCCTCATCTCTAAGGATTACACGGCTGAAAACCAAATCGCACAGCAGTGTTTCTCAATGAGGGGAAATTTCGCCCCCTGCAGGACACTGGGCATTGTCTGGAGACATGGATTGTCATAATGGGCATTTGAGTAGAGGCCAGGGCTGCTGCTAAGAATTCTCCCATGCACAGGACAGCCCCTCCCAACAAAGAACTATCTCAGCTAAAATGTCTACAGGGCTGAGGTTGAGAAACCCTAGCGCCGAGCATCAGTAATCAGGAAGCAAGGGGATTTTCACCACCCCAACGTCGCAGTGGAAAACAAATATTTCGCAGCATCTAAGACATGATAGAACTGTCAAAAGTATGTGAGCCGGCTACATAAATTGTGAAACATGAGTCACAGTTCTGTTTGTTCTGCAACAGTGTAAAAACTTGGAGTTTTTTTTTTTTTAATGAAAATAGAAAAGTGACAAGCACTCCCTTCTGGAAGAAACCAAGGTCCTTGCCTTGTCCTTCAGTCTGCAAACACCCAGCAACCCAGACTTGTCTGTGAGCAAGTCAGTCAGGGTCCAAGGCAAAATGAGTAAATAGAGGAGAATGTGGTCAGATCCTAAATTCAGCCAATTTTTCACTTTAAAAGGATGACATTTTTGCTTTTCAAAAAGACATCTTGTGTTTTGGTCTGGCCAGAGTACTTTTATTTCTCACTTGCTTCTTTTTTTTTTTCTAGAATTATCCCTCACTCTATTTCAGCCTGTGGGTTTGAATGGTGCTGGGCTCACTCCTAGGATATATGGTGGAAATCAGATCCAGAGTGATCTGTTTAGTCAGCCAGGCATGAGAGACCCAAGAGGCAACCTGGGACTTGGGATGGAGGGGGATAGATCTTACTCTTGTCTGCTGGGATGAAACGTGGGATGGTAAAAACCTGGAGCTGACAGAGGCCACCTTTCCCACCTCGAGGACGAACCTTACCCAAGGTATGTAGTTAGCACAAGGATGGTAAAGAGGAACGGTGAGGAGGAGGAAGAGGAAGAAAAAGAAAAAAAAAATTAGTTTTTTTTTAATTGGAATACAATTGCTTTGCCATATTGTGTTAGTTTCTGCCATACAACATGAATCAGTCACATGAATACATATATCTCCTCCTTCTAAAGCCTCCCTCCCACCTCACCCCCTCTAGGTCAACAGGAGCACTGAGCTGAACTTCTTGTGCTGGGCAGCAGCTGCCTGCTGGCTCTGTTTTACACATGGTGGTGTATATATATGTCAATGCTACACTCTCCGTTCATCCTACTCTCTCCTTCCCCCACGTCCAGAAGTCCATTCTCTACATCTGCATCTCTATTTCTGACCCTGCAAATAGGTTCAGCAGCACCATTTTTCTAGATCCATGTATACCTGCATTAATATAACCTATTTTTCTCTTTTTGACTTTGCCCCATATGACAAGCTCTAGGATCATCCATGTCACTACAACTGAGTCAATTTCCCTCCTTTTATGGCTGAGTAATATTCCCTTGTGTGCATGGATCACATCTTTATCCATAATCTACCTGTGGGCATCTGGGTTGCTTCCATGTCCTGGCTATCGTAAATAGTGCTGCAGTGAACATCGGGGTGCATGTGTCTTTTTGAGTTATGTTTTTTCCCGTGTATATGCCCAGTAATGCAGTTGCAGGGTCATATGGTAGCTCTGTGTTTGGTGTTTTAAGGAGCCGCCGTACTGTACTCCACGGTGGCTGTATCAATTTACATTCCCGCAAACAGTTTAAGGGGTTCCCTTTTCTCCACATCGTCTTCAGCATTTATGGCTTGTAGATTTTTTGAGGATGGCCATTCTGGCTGGTGTGAGGCGACCCTGTTTCCGGCCACTCCTACAGCCTGACAATTGCCCAGCTTTTCAGTATCAGGAGTGAATACATTATCTTTTAGTTTGAGCATCACTTCATTCTCCACCTTTGACTTCTGCTCCTCTGCAAAGCCCCTCAACATCTTATTCCCCAGGATTCTATCAAGGAATTTTTTTTCTCCTCACTCTACTCCATCTTCAATGAGGCCCTATCTTTACCTCTTTTCTCAGCCACTATCCATGTGTGAGGACTCTCAGGTTCATAACCCAAGGCTTCATCCCTGTTCAGTTACCCCTACTAGACATCTCCAGCTGGAGACACCTAACTAGACATCTCCAACTGAAGTCCCACCAATACCGCAAAGCCCACTGCTATCCTCACCTTCCACCCACCCTTTCTTCCCCTGAAATTCTTGCCATACCCAGGAGGGACCTAGATCAAGAAACAGGTGTCCTCCTCCCTCAATGAGTGTGTGTTCGTGTCTGACTCTTTGAGATCCTATGGACTGTCGCCCACCAGGCTCCTCTGTCCATGGAATTCTCCAGGCAAGAATACTGGAGTGGATAGTCAGTTCCTACTCTAGGGGATCTTCCCAACCCAGAGATCAAACCCAAATCTCCTGCATGGCAGGCAGATTCTTTATTATTTGAGCCACCAGAGAAGTCCCCGCCTCCTCCCTCAGATCTTGCTTTATCTCATCAATGATGTGTCGACTCTGTCGCCACTTCACCCTTAATTCCCCCACCTCCACTCCTTTTCCCTACTCCTCCAAATGCTATATTCTTCATTCACATCAAACACTCCCTTCCTCCCCCACCATACCCGCAGCTCTGCTTAGAATGCTTTCTTTATCCCCTTCTCCCAGAAACCTTCCTAGACACTCCAAAATCGACTAGATGCCCCTCCATTACACTCTCAACGCATATCACTTTTCCTGGAAATTATTTACCTTTACTGAACTTCCTATATAATGAGCATTTTATCCAAACTATCCTTAATGCTCATGACACAGCCTCAAGGGAAGGCATTACTAAGTCCATTCTACAGATGAGGGAAACTGGATTAGAGAGCTTGAATCCATTTCTGAAAGATGGGAGTCAGGAGAGAGGTAGAGCTGGGGTGCCAGAGCAGGTCTGGCCACGAATCCTGTAGTGACCGTTGTTGTAACACCACACAGCTGTTTAGCCTTCCAGGTTGGAAAGTCAGCTCTTTGGAGATGGAGTCTGTAACTTTCACCTCAGGCCCCCACCAGCCAGGGCTGTCGCACGCTGGGTGTCACTGGCTTAACTAAGAATGAATGAACAAGATTCTGTTCCTGGGACTTCCTGGGTGGTCCAGTGGCTAAGATTCCACGTTCCCAATGTTTGTGAGGTGGAGAGGCAGTGGGGACGGGGGCAGGTTTGATGCTGTTCAGGGAACTAGATCCCACATACTGCAACAAAGAGCCAGTGCTGTCAAATAAATAAAATAAATATATCTTTTTTTAAAAAAAAAAGAAAAAGAAAGAAAAGTTCTGTTCCTGTCACTGAACCTAGGTCCCCTTATTTGCTTGTTTTGTCTTTTTCTGCAAAAGGCAGGGGCGGGTCACAGTCAACTTTCAGATTCTATGACACTATAGTTCTAACAAACCCTATCCAGCTAATAGCTTGCAAAAATAAGTGACTCATCTGTTTCTGTCCTTGTATCAGTCATTTTCTATCAGAAAAGAATTTGATCATGTGTAGTTTGCATTGTCCAAGGAGACATGCCAAGTGAACCAGCTTTAAGAAATTACTTTCTCTGCCTTCATTCCTTTCCGCCTCAAAAGTCGCAATTAATGAAACAAATGGTACTCAAAGTTCCAAATCATCTGGCCTTCCTCCTCCCTATCTTCACTCTTACCTGAAAAGAAAAAGGCACAGAGAAGAAAAACCAGCATATATAATAAAAGCTGGAGAAAATTGGTATCTGCTTGCTAGATTGGCAATGTCTTTTCTAATGTTGGATTCAAAGCAGATCTAATTAGCTGGGCTCAGACCAGGAATGAGAATTCTTGCGTGGTTTGCACCTTCATAGAATTCCATGGCAACAAAACTATCTGGAATGAGGCGGCAATTATGACGTTATTTAATGTGAACAGCCTTACTGGATCCAGGTGTGAAGCTGGGATTTCAGCAGCATGGGCTGACGGGAAGTAGAGAAGCCTGAGATGGAAGGAATGGGGGATTCTAGATGTGGGTCAAGCATAGTGCATCTCCCAGGGATGCAGACCCATGTCTTTGGGTCCCATCGTTCCACGTGCCCTTCTGTCTCAGACTCTGGTCTGGCCAGCACCAAAATCCAAAGTGATCCACAGTAATTAGTGGATAAAGGCAACAGGATCCCGTGCGGCAGGTGGCACTTAAAAGTCTCAGTTCAGTTCAGTCGCTCAGTCGTGTCTGACTCTTTGCGACCCCATGAATCGCAGCACGCCAGGCCTCCCTGTCCATCACCATCTCTCGGAGTTCACTCAGACTCACGTCCATCAAGTCCGTGATGCCATCCAGCCTGCTCATCCTCCGTTGTCCCCTTCTCCTCCTGCCCCCAATCCCTCCCAGCATCACAGTCTTTTCCAATGAGCCAACTCTTCGCATGAGGTGGCCAAGGTACTGGAGTTTCAGCTTTAGCATCATTCCTTCCAAAGAAATCCCAGGGTTGATCTCCTTCAGAATGGACTGATTGGATCTCCTTGCAGTCCAAGGGACTCTCAAGAGTCTTCTCCAACACCACAGTTCAAAAGCATCAATTCTTCAGCGCTCAGCCTTCTTCACAGTCCAACTCACATCCATACACGACTACTGGAAAAACCATAGCCTTGACTAGACAGACCATAGTCGGCAAAGTAATGTCTCTGCTTTTGATGTGGGAAAATCATAATGTCTGTTCATTTATAGCACAACTTCACAATGGCTAAGAAAACAGGCATCAGAGTCCTACCCATTCAGGCATTAATAGAAGAGGCCAACAAAACCCAGAGAATATTGGAAAGAAAGTCGGAGGATTGGAAAGACATGGCAGCCATCCACTTCCAGCAAACAAGTGAGCACACAGGCAGGGAAAAGGAGACAGGCAGCACAGAGCAGGGGTCGAGGAGGGCAGGGCAAGGGTAGCAAGCTCCAGTGCCCATGGAGACCAGGGAGGTCATCTGTGTGAGTCTGGTTGTCCAGCGGAAGCTGGAGACCTAGAAAGCATATGTCTTCTCTGTTGAGGGGGGCGCCCTAGTTGAGGGGGGCCACTGATACTAGGTGATACCGGGTGAAAATAGGATTCCAAGATTTCTAATTTTTCAAGTCAGAATTCCAGAGTTGGTATGAACATCCCACACACTGGAAATGTTGGCAACTGGTTTCACGTATTTTAAGACACTTTTCAGACCAAACAAAACTGTCTGCAGGCTAAATGTGAACCCGTAGGCTCCCCGTTTGAGACTTCTGCAGCAAGGGCTTAGGGGAGCTCAGTGCTTCCCCTGGCACATGGGATGTCAGCTCCACAGTGACAGCGCTAATATCAGAGGTAGCACCAGCTGGTAACTAAGGATTCTGATGTCTAGACTACCCCTGGGGAAACTGAGAGGACAGGGCATCCTCGGATGAAAGCCTCGGTGACTTTAGAAATGCAAGACAGGAGGGCAAGGCTCTCACTGAGCCCAAACACACAGTCAGAGTTAAGAAAAGGATATTGGGGAAAACTGGTACCGTGTGTACAAAATCAGAGTGAAAGACCTTGCTCTTAACTGGCACTCAAAAGGAAAAACAACTTAGCGGGCTGAGATTCCCGCACCACTCGCGAAAGTGTGTTCGCATGAGGCCCCCTGGCTACTTCTTTCTTTACGGTATTGTTGTTCTTCTTATTCTGTTTGGCTGCGCTGGGTTTTCACTGCCGCAGGCAGGCTTTCTCTAGTTGCAGCGAGCGGGGGCTACTCTCTCTCGTTGCTGCCGTGCAGGCTTCTGATGGCAGCGGTTTCTCCTGTTGCAAAGCACGGACTATAGGGCACAGGGCTTCCGTAGTTGCGTCGTGTTGCAGGAGTTGCAGCTCAGGAGTTGCAGCTCAGGGGCCCTGCAGCACGGGCTCAGCAGCTGTAGCACATGGGCTTAGTTGCCCGGTGCACGTGGACTCTTCCCAGACCAGGTACCTAACCCAAGTCTCCTGCATTACAAGGCAGATTCTTAACCACTGGACCACCAGGGAAGCCCCCCCACCCCAGTAACTTTTGTGCATGCACCTGAGATGTTAATCCCCAAGAGGAGCAGCCCTCCAATGGTGGAACACGATGGACAATTGTTCCAGATCCCTCCCTTTCTGCTGAGATGAGGGCAGGGCCCTCCACACTGCCTCCCAGAGTTTTCTGCTGGGATTCAGCCTCAGTCACTCACAGAAGTAACCTCCGTAAATTCACTTTTACTGACTTTCTTCTCTTCCCCATTTTTCTTTCGCCTCTGGTTAGAATCACCTCTCAAGTATATTACCTGCACACCCATTCTTGTCTCAGAGACTGCTCTCGGGATGTTGGGGGGACCAACTTCAGCAGTAGCTTTTTATGTGTGAGGACCCTACCTTAGAGGCAGTGAGCTGACTGAATGACTGGTGTCCTTGATTATTTGGATTGCAGACAATGTTCTGGAAACAAAGGACTGGATACAAAACATTTTCCTGGGATCATAAGAGTAAACCCTAGGTTTTAATATTTATTTACCATCCCTAAGGAATTTTCTTGGTCTTGTCTGGATTGTTTATATCCCTCTCTGAAAAAGAATATCTGAGCCTTTGGCATCTTATACACTGTCTTTAGCTATTCTCAGCTCTGGTTTCTGTGTAAATGAATCCTTAAGTGTATCGAGGAAGATCCTGCTCAAAAGAACCTGAGTTGATCCCTTCCATAAAGTGTCGGAGGCAATGGCTGAGCAAATAACCTTTCTTCAGTGGACTGAACTTCACAGAATCTGTTCTAGGACAAGGGTTGTTGTCTATTACAAGCTGATCACTGTCACCCATCACTTATCTGAATTCAACTGACCAAAAGAGAGTCAAAGAAAGTCCTCCAGGAAGCCAAAAATCACAAGCCCATCCTCTGCCTTCAAGACTGCTTATGTGCTAGACAGAACTCTAACAACTTGGTTTCCTGATCTCCTTCAGAGTTAATAGAAGTGAATTTGGAGATGGGGATCTTAAAAACAGGCATGGCGGCAGCAGACAAAAGTCAGAGTGAGTAGCCAACAGCAGAGAAGGAAAGAAGAAAATCTATGTAGAACAGAAAGAAGACCTGAAAAAACCACAATGTTTCTGAGCTGTCTAGTGTAGACACAAACATGCCTGTGCACTTTCCCAGCATAAATGTGGCACACTCTACAGAGCCTGTGAGGGCTGGCATAGCGGTAAAGAATCCACCTGCCAGTGCATGAGATGCAGGAGACTCGGGTTAGATCTCTGGGTCAGGAAGATCCCCTGGATTACAAGGCAACCCACTCCACTATTCTTGCCTGGAAAATTCCATGGGCAGAGGAGCCCTGCGGGCTACAGTCCAGGGATCGGACACAACTGAGCACTCACCACAATGAGGTTTTTGTACATACACACACACCACTCACATTCACACGGATCACAGACACACATCTCACACATGCATACCCCAGTTTCCCATGCAGCCTGTCTGGACTCTTCCCACAATTCAAGAAGAAGACAGAAGTGGGGCAACATCCTGTAAGCTGAGACACACCCTGTCAGGAACAGTAAAGCTCCAATGAGCGGTTTACAGGAAAGTGGGCAGGAAACCAGGGGCATAGTTCCAGCACCATCATGCTTGAGGACTGTAAGCAGAGTCCAAATTCTGAAGTGTCTGGGAGACACTGCCAAGCCCAAGCAGCCACGTTAGCAGTGTTCTGCCTCCGTCTCCTCCACCCTTGTTCAGCCACATCCATGGATAAGACCGGAAGAGGCACGGTCCACCTCTCCTCATTCTCCACAGGTCTGGAACCTTGTGAACCCCAGGCACACAATCCTACATCCACCCCATGCTCAGCTGCTAGAGGGGGCCACATCTCCACATTTCATCAATACCAAATAGAGACAAACCTCTGGAATAAGATCCTTTGCAAAGGTTGAAAACAGGTGGTATAGACAGCACCTGATGGAAGGAATTCTTGAGGCAGAACCCAGGAAATGTAGCTATGATAACCTTTCTGGGAGCGGAATCAGAAGGGGAAATTTCTGTTTCTAATTATACAAGGTAACAGGAGCGACATGCTGGAGAACCTTTTGCATCTGCTTCTCTGTTCAGCCCCCATCTCTGAGGACACCCTAACCTTTCCAAAATACACCCCAAGTTCTCATTGGTCTTACCAGCTGCTGCCTGAGTGAGAAAAGTTAACTTCCACCAGGTGGATCTAGTCCATGAATAAGTTCTGCTTTCCTCTGCTTCCATCTTCCAGATCATTTGTCCCTCCATGAGGATAACGTTGAATGTGTCTCACCTTCCCACTTCCTCATTCATTTCCCCGCCTTCTCTCCCCTCTGCCCACCATGGTGCCAAGTCAGCATCAGGGCCATTGTCAGGGTTGGAAGGAGGGACAGGAGCCTCCGGCATCTCCTGGCCCCAAAGCAGCAGAGGCTGACCTGATTCTGATGGTGCTGCAGGAATGATGAAGGAAGATGGGAGAGAAACCGGGGAACTATGGTATCAGCATCGAGAATGGAAGGAAGCTTGAGGCAGTCAGATGGGAGAGGGGGCACTTGAGGCATGAGTTCCTTGCAACTGGACTTGCGCAAGCAGAGTCGGGACACCTCCCCACCGAGACTGCAGCGCGTGTCTCTGCCTTCAGTGCTGTTTGGCGGCTTCGTGTCTGGCTCTTTTGTGGCCCCGTGGACAGCAGCCTGCCAGCTCCTGTGCACCCGGGATTTTGCAAGCAAGAATACTAGAGTGGGTTGCCATCTCCTTCTCCAGGGGACTTCCCCATCCAGAGACTGAACCTGCATCTCCTCATTGACAAGCTGATTCTCTACCGCTGAGCCACCTGGGAAACCCTGTGGCTCCTCCTTGACTCCAGGTCTTTCTGAGACCCAGTAATAGCACTTCCTCCATATGTGACTCCAGCACTAAGCACTGGGTTCTCACTCTAGGGAGGCCCTGGTTGTTTCACTATCCCTTACCGATCGCAATCCTGCTTGCCCCTGTTTCAAAGCCCCTGTACCTTATTTACTTTTCTGCACTTCCCCTGAAAATGAGCTATGTTTCCCCCTCAATCCTGACTGATCTGACCTTATAGAATGAAGCTACACCACTCTCCTTCAGAGAAAATAAATCTGATTGCCTAATTTACTGTCAGGAGGAGTAAACTGACTTAGATTGTCCCATATGCCTAGTAAAATTAGTCGACCTCACTGAGTCTCAGTTTTCTCATCTACAAAATGACCATAGTATCTCATCTCTCTCTCTCTCATACAGGAAGAAAAAATGGAGGGTTTGACTCTCCCTGGAGGGGGGAAAAAGCAATTAAAAAGGTATGTTTCTTACTGGAAAGGAATTTCTCCTGCCAAAACAAGATAATCAGTCCAACCCCAAGCTCTGGTGCCAACCTCTGAGGCCAGAGAAGGAAGAGAAACAATGAGTAGCTTCTTTAAGAGAATATTTGAGAGACTGAAGCTTCTTAATTCTTCATTGTGGATGGAAAATTGAGCCCTAAATAATTTATTGTATTTTAAATTTACTGATGGAAGCAGTTTTGAAAACTTCACTGTTCTTTTTGAAAAGAATTAACCTACTAAATGTTTTAAATCTTTTAAAGTACTTCCTATTAGTGGTAAAATTAGGGGAAATTTTTGTTCAATGGAATAGGTTATTAAGAACCGAGAAGGGAGGAATTCATTCCCTCTTTCCCCCGGGACCCTTGAGAAGGAGGTGGACGGATAGGGGCTCATCCTGGCCTTGACCTTTTTCCTGAATCAATCTTACCCAGAACTGGTGGGTAACCCAGAAGAGATTGCCATTTTTACAGAGTTGGGTGGAAAAAGCTAGGACTTCTGAGACCTGTATTCGAGGTGAAGCAACCCTATTGGTTGGAAATAGAAAATCCAACACAAACCAGAGAAAGCAAAAAGATGACTGGTTGGTTTCTACGCCCATAATGTCTACAGGTAGGGCTGGCTTAATCTGATTCCCCTACCCACAGTGATTGGTTCAAAGGTGTACATGTGACCCAATCAGAGAGAAGGAGCTGTAAATCATCTTGCCTTCAGAATCTGGCTTAAGGACCTTCACTGACTCATCCAGAACTTTCTGTAGGGAAGAGGGATGTAAATTTTGTCCCAGAACATATTTGCTCACTACCACCCCGCTTTCATCTTTCAGCCCTAGTTCCTCCCGGATGACTGAATTCTTATACAAAGCTTTCTCTCCCAGGTCTAAGAGGTGAACTTTGTATAACTTTGTATCTGTGTAGACTTTCTGTAAACTGCCCTGTGGTAGAAGGGAGTGTGTCCTGAGCAAAATGAGGAATCTCTGAGGGTGTAATAGGTGTGAATTTCACATTACCACCATACTCAGTGACAAGAAATATCATCTCATTTCCCCTTTATTCCAATAAACAAATTAAATCTGGCTCTGACCCCTTCCCTGGAAGGAAACTCAAGCTAGTTATCACTGGGGCTTGCTTATTCTCCCTCTCTCAAAGTCCTGTCCAAAATTCCAGGAGGCTTACATCATCAAGGCTTCTGGGTCAGA
This sequence comes from Madoqua kirkii, assembly GCA_006408675.1. Classification (NCBI taxonomy): domain Eukaryota; kingdom Metazoa; phylum Chordata; class Mammalia; order Artiodactyla; family Bovidae; genus Madoqua; species Madoqua kirkii. Next base: position 40,831 of record SJYC01143671.1, read on the forward strand.
CTTATCACTACCATCAGGACCAGTTACATAATCTGTGCAAAGTACTCGTTTTGTTGAGAGATTTAAAGAATTTTTAGATGGTGAGTCAAAAGCTTTAAACTAAGTCCAGGGTCCTTTTGTGTGAGAGGTCCTGTGAAGCTCATGGAAGTGAATGCATGACTCCCACGCCCCTAAGGCTGGCCTTGCCTAATAGATGTGACTTTTTAAATTATTTATGGCTCCTTAAATGTGTAGCTTCATGCTGCTTTCCTAGAGCTATACAATAGGATTTTTGTCAACACTGGTGCCCTGACATTTGAACCTAGAGCCCCTAGATGAGCCATGTGGCATCCTCCTTCTAAGTCATCACCTTCCCAAGGGTACCACAAGGAGTCAGGGATCAAGACTCTGATGTAACATGGCCCCTAAACCTCATCTTCACCCCAGTCTTTGGGAAATTCTCAATATAGGCTTCTTCTGTCTCCAGACACCAAGCATACCTGTAATTCTTAACCCTCCCCTTCAGCAAAAGAAGTCCCAGGTTGCTAAGATTCACTTAAGACCCTGCTTACGCATCAATTTGAGAAGGGAGGCAGATAGTACTCATTTTTTTCTTTAACAGTAGAAAAATAAATAAGTAAATAAAACACATAGTACGAACTCAATACATTATCCTTCAGGGGAGTGACATGGTCAGATTTATGTTCTACAAAGTTCTCTCTGGCCACAGTGTAGAAAATAGATTATGTGGGAGGAAGAGGGACTGTGGAAATACAAAACAGGAAGATATTGCAGAGTCCAAGAAAGAAGTAATAATGGCCTGGAGTGTCAGTGCAGATAAACAGAAATGGACACATCTAAAAGATATTTAGAAGATTGTGGCAGATACCAATAGCTGCCAACTCCAACACTCACTTTATCACTAATATAATCCTAGACATGTTCTAGTTGGCAAGTATTTAAAAGCATCCACTTCCTAATATTTCTTGTAGATAAGGGTGACATGTAACTCAGTCATAGCCACTAAATGAACAAATACACTGGATGAAGTTTCTGGGCTTTTGAAAAGGAAACAGATTTGACTAGCTTCAATTTGTGCATTTTCCTCTGATGCCATGCCTGGAAACTAGATGCTATGCCAATAAACAAATACACTGGATGAGGTTTCTGGGCTTTTGAAAAGGAAACAGATTTGACTAGCTTCAATTTGTGCATTTTCCTCTGATGCCATGCCTGGAAACTAGATGCTATGCCAGGAGGTATGGCAGCCACCTTGGGACCATGAGGTAATAAACATAAAGCCAAATTCCATATGATAGGAATGGTAGAGAAGAAAGAGAGAGAGAGCCTGAGACACTGGTGGTGTTACAGAGCTGCTGAATAAGCCATGATTTCATTCCCTCCAGCTTTTCTTGTTACTCCTTCTTTGTTTGTTAAGTGTGATTGAGTTTTCTGTTACTTTTGCTTTAAAATGCAACCCATAATTAATCCAGATACAGACCTAACAAGACCTAGGGTTAATTGTGGCAGGGGAATTCAGAAGAGGGCAACAGTGCCTCTGGAGGCTGAACTCATTGCAGAAACCCCAAACCAACATAAAGAAATGTTAAGCCAAATATGAAGCGCATATTTAACTGAGCTTTAAAGAAGCTGTAACATTTAACAGGGAGAAATCTATTTAGGTCATAAACCTATTCCCTCCAAAATATTAAATAAACAACCGAAGGACCCTCCACCTCTCTGGGATAATGTATTCATGAGCAGAAAGGGGATTATGATCCAATGCTCTGGCAGAGAAAGTAGATTTAACAGAAAGCCTCAGGGCTGCATTCAACTAGCTTAGAGCACAGGATTTGGAGTCATAAACAGCTGGGCTCTAATCTCAGTTCCCTCATACCCTAGATTTATGACCCTGGAAGTGACCCTGTCCTCTCGGCACTCTAGACCCAGTTTCCTCACCTATAAAATGGATCTTATAACAGTAACATTTCATAGTGTTGTCTTGAGAATTCAAAGAACTAATGCATATGAAGCATAATATATATACATATATATAATATATAATTCCTTCCTCCTATATGATTCTTCCCTCCATTCTTTATTTCCATTAGCTTCTTCCTTCCTAGATTTCTCCCAATCCTCACTTGCCACTAAAGACTGAACCTGTAAGGTAGAAGTCAAACCCTTCTAGAAATAAGTGTCGCCATTCCCTTTTACAATGAAAACAAGACTCGGTTAATTACAATGAAAGCTAGAGCCAAGGCCCCCTACCTTTCAGCCTCACGTTCTTCTGTCTTGGGAGGCTGCTTCCATTACAGTTCTCCTATGGAGACGTCAGAAAGCTGGGCACAGGAAACAGACATGAGAAATGCTGGGAAGACCTCAGTCTATTCACGGAGCTCCATTCCTTCAGGAGGCTGTACACCCTTGATCAATGTACATTTCTCAGTGTGGATTATATTATGCACTGTAACTTCTAGAGACTGTTGGCTACCCTTGAAACCCATTCTTCGTTTCATCTATGCACCAGATATACTACAACTCCCAGACTCCCTTTTATCGTGTAGCCACGTGATGAGTTGGAGCCAATATTCCAAGAGAAGTGAAGTGAGCCACTTCCGGGTCTGGCCCATAAATCTCCCCATGCTTGCTTGCTTCTCCGTCTTTCCCCCTCCCTTCTTCTGGATGCTTATACTTGTTCTAAAAAGAGCCACAAGATGGAAACAGTCTGAGTCTCTGAAAATGATTACATGCAGAGAAGGTGCCCTGCTGATCTGAATGTTCAATCGGGATGGCTACATAAGTGAAAGATACACATCTAATGTGTTGACCCATTCCATATTTGGGTATTTTATTACAATACAATGCAATGTAAGTTTAATGAACGTATATGCCAAAGTCTGTGCCAAAAACAGCTGAAAACATAAACATGCCCAAGTGAATTCTACTTTGGAGTCTTTTTTAACTTTTATGGTTTTGATTTGGAGGTGTTCGTTAAAGAACGGTAATATCTGTATGAACTAAAAGTATCAGAATTACAAGTCCTTATGCAGTAAGCCTGAGTTTTCTAACTCTCACCCATTTCCCAGTTTCTCATCCCAGAAAAAGACCACAATAAATAAGCTACTGAATATTCTTTTTAAATTTTATTTAATTTTTGAAACAAGTATAATTGACCTACAACATTACATTAATTCCAAGTGAACAACATAGTGATACAATACTTTCATGCATAGCAAAATAATTAACTTGGTAAGTCCAGTTACCATCTATCACCATACAAAGATACTGCAATACTGTTGACTATAATCCCATGCTCTACATTTCACCCCAATGACTCATTTATTTTGAACTGGAAGTTGACCTCTTAATCACCTATTTCACTCATCGTCCTACCTTCTTCCCTCTAGAAACCATTCTTGTTTATCCATGAATCTGTTTTGCTATGATATTTGTTTTGCTATTTTAATTCCATGTATAAGTGAAAGCATATGGCATTTGTTTATCTGGGTGACTTATCTCACTTAGCATAGCATCCTCTGGGCCCATTCGTATTGTCACAAATGGCGAGGTCTGACTCCTTTTAGGATGTAGCATTATCCCATTGTGCACATGTTTGTGTCTTCCTTGTCCGTTCATCTATTGATGGACATTTAGGTTGCCTCTACATATTGCCTATTAAGAATATGATAGCTGAAATGAACCTGGGGATGCATATATTTTTTGAATTATTGTTTTTGTTCAGAAAAATGCACAGAAGTAGAAATGCTGGATCATGTGGTAGTACTATTTTAAATTTTTTGAGTTTTTTTCACACTATTTTCCATTGTGACTGAAGCAATTTATGTTCCCACCTACAGTACACGAGAGTTGCCTTTTATTCACATCCTCTCCAATAACTGTTATTTGTTGCCTTTTTAATAATAGTCATTCTAATGAGTGTGAGGTGATATCTCATTTTGATTTTGATTTATGTTTCCCTGAGGAGCATCTTTTCTGTTTGTTGACCCTCTGAGGTTCTTTGGAAAACTGTCTATTCAGATCCTCTGCCCATTTTTTAATTGCATTGTTTGCTTATTTGATATTGAGTTGTATGAGTTCTTTGTACATTTGGGATATTACACTATTTTCTGCTATAATATTTGCAAATATCTCCTCTCACTCAGTAGGCAAACGTTTCCTTCTTTCTGTTGGTAGTCTCTTTCATTGTGCAAAACTGCTTTAGTTTGATGTGGTCCCGCTTTTCTATTTTTGCATTTTTCCTTTACTTGAGGAGACAGATATATACATACTTCACACTGTTTTCCATTGTGTGTGTGTGTGTGTGTGTGTGTATTGCTAAGACTGATGTCAGAAAGTGTACTGCCTATGTTCTTCTAGGAGCTGTATGGGTTCAAGTCTTACATTTAAGTCTTTATTCCATTTTGAGTTCATTTTTGTTTCGTGGTGCTGAACTTTAGTTTCATTTACCCATAAAACTCTATCTCTTCTTCAAATATAAATGATATCCTTGCTGCCAGAGTATTCTTGATTGTAAGTATTTTTTTCTCTCATTGTTTTAAATACATCACTCAACACATTTGTTTTTATTCTTATCTACATTGTTGCATATATCAATAGCTTGTTCCTTTTTATTGCTGAATAGTAGTGTATTAATAAACCATTATATAACTATACCACAATTTGTTTATCCATTCAGCTGTTGATGGCCATTTCAGTTGTTTCTAGTTTATGGCAATAACTACTAAAGATGCTGTGAATAGGCACTTCCTTGGTGGTCCAGTGGCTGAGACTCAGCTCTCAGTGCAGGGACGGGCCCATGTTTGATCTCTGGTCGGGGAACTAGATCCCATATACTTGGACTAAGTGTGAAGTCAAATAAAAATCATAAATAAATACTTAAAAACAAGATAATGTGAATGCCAGTGTAAAAGTCATATGGACATATCTTTGTTAGGAGATAGATAAGAATGTAAGGTCCAAGTGGTAAGATCCATTTATCTTTTGAAGAAATTAGCTGTTTTCTAAAGTGGTTTTACCACTTTACCTTGCCAGCAATAGTGCATGAGCATCCCGCTTGCTCTGTGTCTTCACTAATATTTACCATGATAAGTCTTTTTAATTTTAGGTATTTGATTATCCTCCAGTGACTAACAAGGTGCATCTTTTCATGTGATTTTTTTTGCTGTCATCTTTGTTAAAATTTGTGATCATTATTGTCAGATTGTTTCATTTTCTTATTGTTGAATTTTGAGAGTTCCATGCTTTTTCTAAATCAAGTCCTTTACAGATGTGTGATTTGTAAATGTTCCCTCCTCATGTGTATCTCCTATACACAGTCTCTTAACAATGTCCCTTCAAAAAGCAGACATTCAAATTTTTATGCAGCCCTATTACTGATTATTTTCTTTTATATTTTCTCATGTCTAAAAAATATTGCCTAACCCAAGATCATAAATTTTCTTGTACATTTTCTTTGAGGCATTTTATAATTTTAGGCCTTACATTTGAGGGTATGATTCATTTTGAGTTAATTTTTATATAAAAAATGTATGTTATGTATTAAAATTAATTTTTAATATGGATATCCAATTGTTTCATCATTTGTTGAAAAGATACACATTCTTCTACTGAATTGCTATTCAAAATTTAATTAACTCTATATGTGTTCAGGTAACCGGGCTCAGTTCTGTTCTATTGACCTATATGTTTAATTCCATGTCAATATCACACTCTCTTGATTACTGTAGTTTTACAATAAACCTTGGAATCAATTAATGTAGATCCTCTAACATTGTTCTTTGTCAAAGTTATTTTAGCTAGTATAGGTCATTTGCATTTCCATATAAATTTTAGACTCAGTTTCAATGTTTCTGTATAAACAACCCCCACTTGTTGGAATTTGACTGGGATTGCATTGAATCTGGGACTTCCCAGGTGGCTCAGGGATAAAGAATCCACTTGTAAATGCACAAGACATGGGTTCAGTCCCTGGGCTGGGAAGATCCCCTGGAGAAGAAAATGGCAACTCACTGCAGTATTCTTGCAAAAAATTCCATGGACAGAGGAGCCTAGCGGGCTGCAGTCCATAGGGTCGCGAAGAGTTGGACACAACTGAGCAAATGAGCATGCACGCACTGAATCTATAAGTTAATTTGGGAGGAATTGACATTTTAGGAACATTGAGCCTTTGGATCCTCAAACACAGTGTAGCTAACCTCCATTTATATTTAGATCTTTAATTTCTCTCAGTAATGTTTTGTATTTTTTAGTGTAGGGATATTTCAAAACTTTTGTCAGCTTTATCTCTCAGCATTTCATATTTTGTGATATTGTACATGATATTTTAAAATTTCTTTCCAATCATTTTATTGTGAGTGTGTTGTTGTTCCGTCACCAAGTCACGTCTGACATTCTGTGATCCCATGGACTGCAGTGCTTCCCTGTCCTTCAGTACCTCCTAGAGTTTAGTCAAACTCATATCCACTGAGTCAGTAATGCCATCCAACCATCTCATCCTCTGTTGCCCCTTTGTATAGAAATACAGTTGGCTTCTGTGCACTCATCTCATAGCCTACCTTTTATTTATTATTTATTTTTACTTCTCATACCTTTCTTGTAGAGTCTATAGGATTTCCAACACAAACTCCCATGTCATCTAGAATAAAGTTTTGTATCTTCTTTTTTAACCTGAATGTTGTTTTTTCTTTTTCTTCCCTTATTGCACTGACTAGAATCCCCAGAACAAGGTTAGTTAACCAGAAATGGTGGGAGTGGGTATTCTTACATGTTTCCTTATCTTAAGGGGAAAACGTTGTCTTTCACTAGCAAGTGCATTAGCTAGGTTTTTCACTGATGTTGTTTATCAGAATGAAGAAGTTCCCTCCTATTCCTGAGAGTTTTTTAAGGTATGGTTGATGAATTTCATCAAATGCTTTCACTACATCTATTTAGATGAAAGGTTTTATATAAAATTTTAATATGGTAAATTGCATTGAGATAATTTTTAATGTTATGCCACTTTTGCATTCCTGGGATAAACCTCAGTAAGTCATGATGGTTTATACACACACACACACACACACACACACACACACACACACATTCTGTTTTTGTTAAGACTTTTGCATGAGACTTGATGAGATGTGTTGTAGTTCTTCTGTGCTTTTTTATTTTCTGTAATAACTTTGTTCTGGTTTAGGTACCAGGATAAATCTGGCCTCATAGAATAAACTGGAAAGTGTTTCCTTCTCTTCTGCTCTCTGGAAAATATTGGATCAATTGGCATTATTTCTTCATTAGGTATTTTGTAGAATTCACCAAAGAAGGCACCTGAGCTGGAATTTTTGTTTGTTTGTTTTAAGTGCAAATTCAGTTTCTTTAAGAGATATTAGATTATTCTGGTTATCTTTTTTTATTTTAAGTGAGCTTTGATAGTTTGTGTCTTTCAAGGACCTTTCCATTATTATAACATTGTTCATAGTATCTCTTTACTATCCTTTCAGTAGTTGTAGAATCTATAGTGATCTCATTCATTCATTTAATTAGTAATACATGTCTTTCCTCACTCTGTCTATTGATTCATACTTTTCATCCGATTTGGAAATTTTCTACCCATTATTTATGCAAATAATTTTCCACACTACTCCTTTGGTCCTTTGCATATTCATTCCAATTAAATCTGTATCAGGCTACTGTTCTTTTTTTTTCCCCTAACCTTTTTTTTTCCTCTGTGTGTGCTTTGGTTCTGATAGTTTCTATTGGTATGTCTTCCAGTTAATTTATCTTTCTATCTGCAATGTCCAATCTGCCCTTATTTTCATCAAGTGTTTATATGTATATCTGTGGGTGGGTGGGTGTTTGTGTGTGGGGGGGTTGTGTATGACAGAGTGTGTGTATGGGTGTGAATGTGTGTGTATGAGTGTGTGCTAAGTTGCTTCGGGTGTGACAGACTCTTTTGCTACCCCATGGACTGTAGCCTGCCAGGCTTCTCTGTCCATGGAATTCTCCAGGCAAGAACAATGCAGTGGGTTCCTATTTCGTCCTCCAGGGGATCCTCCCAACCCAGGAATTGAACCTGGGTCTCCTGCACTGTTGCGCATATTGCAGGCAGATTCTTTACTGCTGAGCTACCAGGGAAACCCAATTATGTATGTCTATATATTTTTATAATAATTAACTTATTTTAATTAAATTATAATATTGTGGTGGTTTTTGTCTTACATCAACATGAATCAGCCATGTGTGCACGTGCATCCCCCTATCCTGAACCCCCCTCCCACCTCCCTCCCCACCCCAAACCTCTGGGTTATCCCAGTGCACCAAACTCAAGCATCCTGTATTATGCATAGAACCCGGACTGGCAATTTATTTCACATATATTATACATGTTTCAATGCCATTCTCCCAAATCATCCCACCCTCACCCTCTCCCATGGAGTCCAAAACACTATTCTATACATCTGTACATCTCTTTTGCTGTCTCGCATACAGGGTTATTGTTACCATCTTTCTAAACCTCTGGATTGTCTCAGAGCACTGGCTTTGAATGCCCTACTTCATGTATGTGTGTGTGTGTGTGTATATATATATATATATATATGCAATTGCAATTTTTAAAATCAATCACTGTAGATTTTTATCTCCAAAAGTTCAATTGAGGTCTTTTTTAGGGTTGCTTACAAAAGATTTAGTGAAGAAAAACACAAGATGAAGTTATATTTGAATTTCAGGTAAATAGTAAAGAATTTTTAGCATATATGTTATACACAATATTTGAGGTATACTTACACTAAAAAAAATTCATTGTTGACCTGAAATTCAGAATCTCATTTTACCTGGTAAAGAGTCTTTCTATGTCACATCCCTCTATTTAACATTCACCATCTCTCTTCTAGCTTCTTGAATATATATAACACAATTGTAACAACTCTTAATGTCCTTGTCTTCTAATTCTACCATGTGTCATTTTTCAGTTTAAATGATTGAGATTTCTCCTCATTTTAGATCATAGTTTCCTACATCTATGCGTCTCCCATAATTTTTTGTTGAATGCAGACCACTGTGAATTTCACCTTCTTCAGTTCAGTTCAGTCACTCAGTTGTGTCTGGCTCTTTGTGGCCCCATGGACTGCAGCATGCCAGGCTTCCCTGTCCATCACCAACTCCCTGATCTTGCTCAAACTCATGTCCATCAAGTCAGTGATGCCATCCAAGCATCTCATCCTCTGTCATCTCCTTCTCCTCCTACCTTCAACCTTTCCCAGCATCAGGGGCTTTCCCAATGAGTCAGTTCTTTGCATCATGTGGCCAAAGTATTGGAGCTTCAGCTTTGACATCAGTCCTTCCAATGAATATTCAGGACTGATTTCCTTTAGGATTGACTGGTTGGATCTCCTTGCTGTTCAAGGGACTCTCAAGAGTCTTCTCCAACACCACAGTTCAAAAGCATCAATTCTTTGGCACTCAGCCTTCTTTATGGTCCAACTCTCACATCCACACTTGACTACTGGAAACTAGGTGAGCCTTTGTCAGCAAAGTAATGTCTCTGCTTTCTAATATGCTGTCTAGGTTTGTCATAGCTTTTCTTCCCAGGAGCAACCGTCTTTTAATTTCAGGGCTGCAGTCACCATCTGCAGCTATTTTGGAGCTCAAGGAAATAAAGTCTGTCAGTGTTTCCATTGTTTCCCCATCTCTTTGCCATGAAGTGATGGAACCAGATGCCATGGTCTTAGTTTTTTCATCTTCCTGGGTGCTAGCTATTTTTGTAACCCTATAAATATCCTTGAGCTTTGTTCTGGGATGCAATAAAGTTACCTGAAAGCACTTTGACCCTTTTAAACTTTGCTGCTAAACTTTCTTAAGTTCGGAGTTCTCTGTCCGATCTTCATGATTATTCTGAGGCTTTCCACTCTAGCTGATGGGAACAGGAACTATGCCCCAAATATTGTACGGGGACCTCAGTGATTTCCCTAACCCTCTCAAAGGTTTTACCCCCAGTCTCAGGTGATTTCTTAACATACATGTGCTGACCATCACTCAGTTGAAGACTTGAGGGAAGCCCTCTGCAAATCTCCAGGTCCTTCTCTCCCAATCTCCCTCCCCTTCTCTTTCCCTCCCTTCCCTCTGCCGCCAAGGGAGCTCTCTTTTCAGTATTCTTTAAATGTTTATTTACTTATTCATTTTTGCGCTGGGCGTTTGTTCCTGCATGCAGGCTTTTCTCTAGTTGCAGCAACGGGGACTACTCTCCGTTGCAGCACACAGCCTTCTCCTTGCGGTGGCTTCTCCCGTTGCAGAGCACAGCCTCTAGGATGCAATGGCTTTAGTAGCTGCAGCAGGGAGTCTCCGTAGCTGTGGATTGTGGGCTGTAGCGCATGGGTGCAGAAATTGTGGCATGTGGGCTTAGTTGCTCCACAGCATGTGGAATCTTCCTGGGCCAAGGATCGAACCCATATCTCTTGCATTGGCACCACCAGGGAAGTCCCTCTGTCCACTGTTCTGCCCTGTAAACTCTAGCTGCTTTGCTTTGGCTTCCCCACACGCCCACATTCATCTTCTTCAACTCAGAGAGTTCACTGGGCTCTGCCCTGGCTTCCCTTCCCTCTGCTTTGGCCTGGAATTTCCCTCTAGCAATAACCTCTGTCCTCCTGTCCAGCCATCTTTGCCGCAGTCATCCTATTTGGCTTCAAAGGGTCCTTTCCTATATGTATGCACCCTAAGAGCCTTAGGTCTTATTCTGTAAGTTTGGGGTGATATCTGCCGTCCCACAGATAGGGCAGGAAGCATCTAGAGTATAAGGGGTGACATCTGGGAGGTAGAATGACAGCTTTTCACAGAGTTTCTCTGGAGAATCCAGGAATAATTTCTAGAAGAGAGATAAAAAGAATAAAAACTCACATGCTGCGGTCAGATGAGAGTCAACAAATGTGAGACAGCTCATCTCTTGCAGAAAAGAGAAGAGGAAAATGGTTGCCAGGAGGATGAGCAGGGGCAGAAGCATCGAGGTGGAGGCTGCAGTCCAGGAGGCTCCAACACACTGTGTGAAGGGAAACACAGTGTTAAGCCTGTGACAGACAATCGATACCCCTGCTGAAATGGGAGCAGGGGTGTCTGCTTGCCAAAGGCCACAGGGATGTATGGCCAGTGGAGTGAGACAGGAAGGCAGAGGCAGAAGGAGGGTCCAATGCTGGCTGGGGAGATGAAAGTTCTTGCCCAATGCTTGAGTCCAGGGAGAGCTCTACAGTTTTGCTGCCCAACATCCATCCCACCACACACTCTGGAAGCACCATCCCGATTGTTCTTGGGGGCCCCTCCCCCACTCTCCATCCATGTCGTCCTGGAGAGCTTGCCCCGGTACCAGCTTCTCAATGTGAGCATGCCACTCAAGCCAGCCCCATTAGAGCCAAACCAGAGATTTAGGATGGATCTACAAGAAAATACACATCCTGTTTCTACAGAGCTTGCTACGTTGACCCCATGAACTGTATGTAGCCTGCCAGGTTCCTCTGTCCATGGGATTCTCGAGGCAAGAATACTGGAGTGGGCTGCCATTTCCTCCTCCAAGGATCTTCCCAATGAGGAATCAAACCCTAGTCTCCTGCAGATTCTTTGTCACTGAGCCACCAGGGAAACGCAGAGAAAAGCAGAGACAGAGGACATGCACAGATTCCTGAAGACATTTTTTAACACCTGGAGAATATCTTAAATGTTTATTTTAATGAGCCAATAAATTCTGCTTTTCAGATGAAATACATTTAACTCCTAGGAATAGGCATTGTTCTAGACATATGTCTAACATGTACCCCCATCCCAGGCTCAATCTTTGAATAGAGAACTGGGGTTTTTCCAGCTGGACACTCCCCACCCTCCCCTTGAGATGAACTTTCTTAATTCTGAAGTTGGTCATCCATGGCAAGGAGTCTAACCTGCTCAGGCTGGCCCCAACCCGACCCAAGGATACAACAGAACACGTGTTGCTGTGCTCAGCTCCTCACTCAGCACCCCTGGAAGGCTGTGCCCACTGCCCTGGGTCTCTGCAGATACAGCTGCAAGTCCTTGTTCTTCAGACTTAGTCTAGAGCTATTTTTATTACGAGTGTTAGTTGCTCAGTCATGTCCAGTTCTTGGCGACCCCATGGACTGTCGACACCCAGGCTCCTCTGTCCATGGGGATTCTCCAGGCAAGAATTCTGGAGTGGGGTGCCATTCTCTTCTCCAGGAGATCTTCCCAACAAAGGGGTTCGAACCCAGGTCTCCCACGTTGCAGGCAGATTCTTTACAGTCTGAGTTTATAGCTGTCTATATTTGGAAATCGAACTTTTTTTGCATGAAAATTCAGATGTGTGATTTTTCTTAAAAACTGGAAATTTGGGTTCCCAGTGGCTTCACGGAGGGAAGAAGCAGCTGCTCTTATTGCACAGGCCCTGGGCTCTCTAGTTCGCCACACTCCTCTCCACTCTCTGCCGTATCACACTCCAGGCCACTTCACTCGCTTTGCTCACCTTCTGGCACCTGTGTGAACTTGAGGCCTTTATAGTGAGAGAACTGAACCCAGACCTTTAGAGTGAGAGATCTGAGGGCAGGTGTAGGGGCAGGTGGAGGGGCGGGCAGTTCTTCTAGAAGGAATTAGACAGTGGGAGGACTGGTCTCTATCAAGTATGCATGACATGCCAGGCAAGCTGCCCAACACAGGCAATACAATCTGTAAAAGAGAGTCTCTGCTCCCAGCCTGATTGGGGAGAGAGATGTGCAAACCTAGTATCTCATTCATTCCCGTCCATACGCCCCAAATTACAGAGGACAACTATCTCATGCCCTCAAAGTAAATCTGGAGAGCAGTTTGGAGCCTTCTATGAATATGCGCATATATCTTGCAAGCCTCATTTTTCCACTTATCAATGAATGTAAGTTATGCCTTCTGCCTCTCAACATTTTTCTTAAATTTCATAAAAGTGAAACCCCAACAAAATAAACCTTGTTTATCCCAAAATAGCCTGCATTCTCTCGACTGTGGAGAGAGCCCTGGAATATATGCAATATTCTCCAAGCAAGAAGACTGGAGTGGGTTGCCATGCCCTCCTCCAGGGAATCTTCCCCACCTAGGGATGGAACCTGCTTCTCCTGCACTGGCAGGCAGATTTCTTTACCACTAGCACCACCTGGGAAGCCCAGTACTGAACTATAATAGGTTCATCATACTTTTCACACACAGGATGAGATGAGTGGATAGCATCACCAATTCAATGGACATGAGTTTGAGCAAACTCCAGGAGAGAGTGAAGGACAAGGAAGCCTGGCTTGCTGCACACAGTCCATGGGATTGCAAAGATCTGGATATGACTTAGTGACTCAACAACAACACAAGTAATGCATTAAAAACAAAAAAATAAAGAAGACATTTTTAACCTCACCATATATTACCTCGAGAAGTACAGTACAACAGCTGGCATCCAGGGGCTGGCATCCAGTGAACAGGCAGGAAGAGTTACTGACTAGAGGAGGGAGAGGAGGTGGGAGAGGGTGGACCTGAAGGATCATCAGCCATAGGAGATGGAGGGCAAGCTACAATTTCACTCTCGCCTGTCGCTGATGGCACAAGTTCTGGTTCCTTGCTGGATTCAATCTATCTACCCTCTTGAAACAAGGATCCAGTGATGTTGGGTAGCAGCTCTTTCTTTCTCATCAGAGATGACATAGAAACGCTGGATGGCTGCTGCAACCTTTGGATACCATTCTAATTCGAGTCCTTAGAAACTAACAGTACCCCTCCAGTAGAACTAACTTATGTGACTGGACACACAAACACAGGTTTGGCTTTGAAGGTTTGCAACTTGAAGGTTCACAGGTAGGGGACTTACTGCACGTCAAACAGAAAGTGATCATGAGTATAGTAGGGACTGTGAAAATAGTGTGTGTGTGACACTCTCCTGCCTCAGGATTCTGGCACTGCCTGTTCCCTCTGCCTGGATCTGGGCTCTCTCTCCCTCTCATCCTCTTCAAGTTTTCACACAAGCATCATCTCAGGGAAGATCATCGGAACTACCCCACTTAAATTACAAGTGTCCCTTCTCTGCAAAACACGTAAATCTCTTTACTCTTTCTGTGGCACTTATGTGGTGTTGGAGAAGACTCTTGAGAGTCCCTTGGACTGCAAGGAGATCCAACCAGTCCATTCTGAAGGAGATCAGCCCTGGGATTTCTTTGGAAGGAATGATGCTGAAGCTGAAGCTCCAGTACTTTGGCCCCCTCATGCGAAGAGTTGACTCACTGGAAAAGACTCTGATGCTGGGAGGGATTGGGGGCAGGAGGAGAAGGGGAGGACCGAGGATGAGATGGCTGGATGGCATCGCCGACTCGATGGATGTGAGTTTGCGTGAACTCCAAGAGATGGTAATGAACAGGGAGGCCTGGCGTGCTGCAATTCATGGGGTCGCAGAGAGTCGGACAGGACTGAGCGACTGAACTTGAACTATCACTTTTTTTCACATCATATAATGTTCTTATGTTTTATGTCTACTGTTTAATTCCCCCACTGGAATATAAGCTGTATGCTTGCGTATGTGCTTGATCACTTCCATCATGTCCAACTCTTTGCAGCTCTATGGACTGTAACCCACTAGGCTCCTCTGTCCATGGGATTCTCCAGGCAAGAATACTGGAGTGGGTTGCCATTTTCTTCTCTAAAAGATCTTTCTGACCCGGAGATCAAACCCACATCTCTTACCTCTCATAATTTGGCAGGGAGATTCTTTACCACTAGTGCCACCAGGGAAGCCCATAAGCTGCATGAAGGGAAAGTGTTAGTTGCTCAGTCATGTCTGACTCTTTGCAACCCCATGGACTGTAGCCCACCAGGCTCCTCTGTCCACGGGATTTCCCAGGCAGGAATACTGGGGTGGGTGGTCCTTCCCTTCACCAGGGGACCTTCCCAATGCAGGGATCAGACCCGGGTCTCCCGCACTGCAGGCAGATTCTTTATTGTCTGAGCCTCCAAATGCAGTAGGAGCAGGCATTTTTGTGTGACTTGCTCGCTGCTGTATCTTCAGCTCCTGAACTAGAAGTGGGAGCACAGTAGGTGCTCTGTTAAAGGAATGAATGAAGGAATGAACCAAAGGATGGCCAACCCCTTCTGGGGGCCACTCCAGCGGATCTGATTATGGGGCTGCACATGCGCTTTTGTTGAAAAATTAAAATATGCAAAACTAAAATATAAAGTACAGGAGCACAGTTGAAGTCAAAGAAAATAAAGGAGCCATGAAGAACAAGACAAAAGCTCACTTTGTTCTCCACTCTGAATATTTCAGAGGCTAAGACCCCTTCTAATGACAGTTCCTGTTCCTCCTCCCGTGGGCAGTGCCCTGCTCTGGGCCATCATATAATGTTCTTATGTTTTATGTCTACTGTTTAATTCCCCCACTGGAATATAAGCTGTATGCTTGCGTATGTGCTTGATCACTTCCATCATGTCCAACTCTTTGCAGCTCTATGGACTGTAACCCACTAGGCTCCTCTGTCCATGGGATTCTCCAGGCAAGAATACTGGAGTGGGTTGCCATTTTCTTCTCTAAAAGATCTTTCTGACCCGGAGATCAAACCCACATCTCTTACCTCTCATAATTTGGCAGGGAGATTCTTTACCACTAGTGCCACCAGGGAAGCCCATAAGCTGCATGAAGGGAAAGTGTTAGTTGCTCAGTCATGTCTGACTCTTTGCAACCCCATGGACTGTAGCCCACCAGGCTCCTCTGTCCACGGGATTTCCCAGGCAGGAATACTGGGGTGGGTGGTCCTTCCCTTCACCAGGGGACCTTCCCAATGCAGGGATCAGACCCGGGTCTCCCGCACTGCAGGCAGATTCTTTATTGTCTGAGCCTCCAAATGCAGTAGGAGCAGGCATTTTTGTGTGACTTGCTCGCTGCTGTATCTTCAGCTCCTGAACTAGAAGTGGGAGCACAGTAGGTGCTCTGTTAAAGGAATGAATGAAGGAATGAACCAAAGGATGGCCAACCCCTTCTGGGGGCCACTCCAGCGGATCTGATTATGGGGCTGCACATGCGCTTTTGTTGAAAAATTAAAATATGCAAAACTAAAATATAAAGTACAGGAGCACAGTTGAAGTCAAAGAAAATAAAGGAGCCATGAAGAACAAGACAAAAGCTCACTTTGTTCTCACTCTGAATATTTCAGAGGCTAAGACCCCTTCTAATGACAGTTCCTGTTCCTCCTCCCGTGGGCAGTGCCCTGCTCTGGGCCACCTGGGCCACTGCCTGGCCCAGCGCACACCAGTCATCCAGCCCCGTCTGCCCGCTCCAATTCTTTTCTCCTCCAAGGCTGGTGCCTGAAAGTTCTGCTTTTTCTGAATTAGAAAAGCGCTCCCCCTAAGGGTCAGTAGCCCAGAGACACCGTACTTGGTGAGTGGACTATTGAACTGGCATAAGTCCACCCTCAGCAGAGGTGGGATGCCTCTCCGCTGGGCGCCTGTGTGCAAGAGGCAGCCTGCGTGACTGTTGCTTGGCAGCCCTGTGAGTTTTGGGTTTTTTTTCTCCAGCAATTCAGGTGTGCAATAAATGTCACAGTATTTGTCTAAAATCAAATTAAATCTGACTTTAATCCCCCTATCCCCCCAGGCTGGAGGAAATTTCAGTCTCAGTATTATTGAAGCTCTCCTCCCATTGTTTGAATGGGATGCTGGAGAGTCTTAAGAAATGAAAGGAACCAGTCCTTTGGAAGGTTTCTATGAGCCTGGGTCTGTTCTGGGCCACACTGGGCAGAGGAGGCATATGAGAGGGAACATTCCCAGGAAAGTTGGGGGAACAAGAACGACAAACTATGGAACTAGCATGAGCTCCCCCAAAGGCCAAGACTGCACAGTGAAACTGGAGGACGGGGTATGCTCTGGTTCCAAGGCAGTGCGTTTGGTCTCAAATTTATCTAGCTATCTTATCATCCATCCATCCATCCAATCATTCAACAAATAAGCATTGGTTTCCTACACTGTGCCATATGCATGTATACTAGATCCAGGCACCATATTGCTGAAGAAAACAGACCGAGCATGTTTTCCAGCATAGTTTACCAGTCACTTTCCTGGTAGCTCAGATGGTAAAAACTCTGCCTGAAATGCAGGAGACCCGGGTTCAATCCCTAGGTCGGGAAGATCTCCTGGAGAAGGAAATGGCAACCCACTCCAGTATTCTCGTCTGGAGAATTCCATGGACAGAAGAGCCTGGTGAGCTATAGTCCACGGGATCACAAAGGGGTGGGCACAACTGAGAGACAAACACAGTAACACATGAGAAAATACATAATAAGCAGACAACCAAAAAGACAGACTTTACAAACTGGTGAAAAACGCTTTCAAGGAAAAAAAGCAAGATGCTCTATGCCCGAGAGCAAACAGGGAGGTCACAGCTGCCTTACTGAGGTCACAGGTGGACTGATACCTGAGATGTGAAAAGTAAGCCAGGTCGGCAGTGGGGGGGGGGGGCTAGCAAAGCTGGGTGCAGGGACAGAGTCCTGGGGCAGGAAGAAGTTTGGGTCTGTCTGCATTTTTTTAGGATAGAACCACAGCCTTCGTTAGGTTCTCCAACTGAATGTTAATCCTCACAAACATTAAGAATGAACACCCTCAAGACTTTCCTGGTGCTTAAGAATCAGCCTTGCAGTGCAGGGGACAAAGGTTCAATCCCTGGTCAGAGAACTAAGATCTCACGTGTCCCTGAGCAACTAAAAAGGCCGCCCACCACAGCTGTTGAGCCTGCGCATTCAGGAGCCTGCGAGTGACAACTATTGAGCCCAAGTGCACAACTGAGATCTGACGCAGCCAAATAGATAAATAAATAAATATAATTTTTTTAATGTACACCCATTCCACACTTATTCCCTGCTAAGCCCATGTTATCCACGAATGAACATCTCTAGAGTTCAGTGTTCTTTCTGTAACACCCTATTTTCTCAAGGTGCTTTTCATCCCTCCCAGCTTACTCCTCCTCCCTCCCCACTCCCACCGTCATACCTGCAGATCCAGAGACACCCGACAGGGCCCCCGAGTAGGGACAACACTCAGAACACCAGAGCAGCAAGACCACAAGGCAGAGAGGCGGCCTATAAACTGTCTCCAGCTCAGGCGGGCGCCTGTGAAATGTTTGACAGCCCAGGAGATGGATCGGCAATACAGCTCGGGCCACACTTCCAGGGCAGAATTGAAGCCATCCTTCCTGGGAAAGGCTTCATAGATCAACCCGAACACACTCATCAGCCCAGCCAGCCACCGTCAGGCCGACTCCCACCTTCCTCATCACTGTGCTCAGGGCCTCTGGGTCCTGCTGGACTCAGTCATGAGCAGGAGGATTAGCTTGTGAAGCGCAAACCCAAAGGAAGACTCCAGGCAAGGGTGTGCCCTGCAGAAATCCCGTGGGAGACACACCTTAGCAAAGGCTTCAACACAAGCGTCTCTGCTTCTTGAGGTTCCATTAAATTATCATTTTAATAAAATAAGATGTTTTGAAGATCACACCCGTTGTGCTTTCCCCATGCCAGAAACCGCCAAATCCTGTGCACGTGTTGTTTCATTTCATCTGCGCTCCACCCGTGAGATGGGCACTGCTGGTGTTACTGTTCTGTCGATCAGTCGTGTCCGACTCTTTGCCACACCCTGGACTGCAGCACGCAAGGCTTCCCGGTGCTTCACTATCTCCTGGAGTTTGCTCGAACTCAGCAAAGTCGAGTCAGTGATGCCACTGAGTCGGTGATACCATTCAACCATCTCATCCTCTATCATCCCGCCCTTAATCCCTTTTCCTCCTGCCTTCAGTCCTTCCCAATCAGCGGGATCTTTTCCAATGAGTCAGTTCCTCACATCAAGTGGACAAAGGATTGGAGCTTCAGCTTCAGCATCAGTCCTTCCAATGAATATTCAGGGTTGATTTCCTTTAGGACTGACTGGTTTGATCTCCTTGCAGTCCAAGGGACTCAAGAATCTTCTCCAGCACCACAGTTTGAAAGCATCAGTTCTTCAACACTCAGTTTTCTTTATGGTCCAACTTTCACATCCATACATGACTACTGGGAAAACCATAGCTTTGACTAGATGGACCTTTGTAGGTAAAATGATTAGCCCAGTTTAGAGATGAGTACACTGAGGCCTGAGAAGGTGAAGATCAAGATGCTGAGCAGCAGCTGCCTGGGTTCTCCAAGGAGCAGATACTAAGAGTCAGGGGCAAGCAGTTTGTTGGGAGTGACACCCGTGAAAGGAAAAGGAGGAAGGCCCCAGGAGCCTTCAGAGGGCTTTCCAGACTCACAAGGTGTCTGCTGACCAGCAGAGCCCCAGAGTAATGCTGCCCGTCAGAGGAGTTCCGCAGTGAGTGAAAAAGTCCAGGCCTGGTCCCGTCGTCTTGTTTGAGGCTTAAGGAGGAGCTGCTGTAGAAGACCATGACCTCCTACCAAAAGTAGGAGCCGATCCCAAAGGACCTTGCAGCTAACCACACTGCCCACAGCTACAGGGCAAGTCTTTTCTCGAAGGGAGGTCTGAGCAATGTCTCTCCCACCTGCCACATGAAGATCAGACACCCTTGGTCACCTACGGCCAAGCAGCTAACCACTGTGCTACCCTGCTATCACCTCCTTGAATGCGAATCAAAAATGGGGATGGGACCTCTGAGCACTTGCAGTCCATCACTTCAGTGAGGCCTGGGGCTTGAGCATCCTTAGCTACATTCAGAGGCTCCTGGGATGGTTCTCACAGATGCAGGTATAGCCAGGACAGAGGAGGCTGCTCCCTCTTGAGAATGAGTTGGGCTGAAAATTGAAACAGTGGGAATGATCTGAGACTGGAAACTTGAAAACTGGACTTGGAGCCTCTGCAGTCTGTGTCTGGTCTTCTTATCTGAGAAATGGATGGCAAGAAATTTCTCCTTCTCTTCCTGAATCTCACCCATCACATTCACATTCTCATCTGCTAGTTGAATTAAGACTGGTTGCCTTTCCTACATGCCCAGGCAGGAGCCTCCCGAAGGCCTTCTTCCCCTCAGCTCTACAGGGCTTTGGGGATTCAGTGGTGGGGTACTGGTTATGCCCTGGCCCACCCCACCCTCACCTTCTCCTCCTCCTCCTCCTGCTCTGTCTGCAGTCAGGGTAGGGGAGAAAGGATGTGATGAATATTCCCTAAATATCTGCTTCAGACCCTCTAGGTACCTTATCCAACATATCCTCTTCCAGGTTGGAGCCTTTATGCACCCATTTTACAGATTTAAGAAACTGAGGTTCATATATTTTTCCTTTCTCAGAGGTGCCCAGCCCAGGAATGGGGCATCAACAGTCCCGGACCACGCTGACTCAGAATTACTTGAGATCTCCATGAGTCCACACAGCCTCCAGAGATCAGCACGATCCAGTCCCTGTCCTCTGCCCTCACGCCTGTGCCTTGGTCCAGAGGGGCTCCGATAGAGCTGGCCTTAATGTCAGACAGAACTGGGTTCAAACTCCAACTCTGCCGCTTGTGAACAGGCTGACCCTGGGCCAGTGCCCTCAGATTTCTGACAATTCTAAGAAAGTTTTTCTGAGAGAAAACAAAGAACTTTTCATAAACTGCCAAAAAAAAAAAAAAATCAGAGTAAAGGTGTTATAATAAAGATGCCAACCTCATTACTACATTGTGGAAAGCAAAGTGAATTTTGAAAATAAATTAGATAAGTATTCCCAGACTTGCCACTATACTTATAATAAGATCCAAACTCAGCAGCAAAACACATATGTCCCCACACCCAGGACCCCTTCCCACACCTCTGATTTCATTCCTTCTCTGCCCCATTCCCACCAGCCCTTTGTATCAGCTGGTCCCTCTTCCCAACCTGGGATGCTCTCCCTGCAGATCTTTCTCTGACTCTTACTTACACATTCACATCTCAGCTAAAATGCCACCTCCTCAGGGAAGCCCTCCCTGACCATCTCTCAACACTGCCCTCATGCACACCATCATGCTTTCTCATACTGGTTTCCTTTCTCCAGGATCTACATTACTATCTGAAACTCTCTGGCTTATATATTTGTATGGACACTTGGTTATTGTTCTCCTTCCTCTTTTGGCAGATAAAGCCAGAGTCTTCCCTGTCGTGATCAGCATTCCATCCTCAGCACCTAGAACTGCGTCTAACTCAAAGTAGGGCCTCAATAAGTGTATGTTGAAAGAACGCTTGAGATGAGATGAAATATATTGAATGTTTGACACAGAACAAGCACTCAACCTAAGGAAAGCTTGGGTTGACCAGAGAATGCTCTGGTTCTTCCTTACTGCTCTGCCACAAGGTCTGGGGGTCTTCTGTTCCATTTCAAAGACAGCTATAGACAATATATAAACGGGTGGGCATGGCTCTGTTCCAATAAAGCTTTATTTTTTAAAATGAGCTTCAGGCTGATTTGGCCAGCAAGTCTTCCCTGGTGGTTCAGTAAAGAATCTGCCTGCAATCTGGGTGACCTGAGTTCCCTCCCTGGGTTGGGAATATATCCTGGAGAAGGGAATGGCAACCCACTTCAATATTCTTGCCTGGAGAATTCCATGAACAGAGGAGCCTGGTGGGCTACAGTTCATGGGTTGCAAAGAGCTAAATATAACTTAAGGGATTTTCACTCCCAGTCTGTAGATTCCTAGTTTAGGGAAGTCCCCCTCTGTGATATTTCTTGGACAAGATGCAAGTGGCAACCCAGGAACCGCATTTACAGAGTGGTTGTGTCCACTTGATCAAGGTATCTGAAGCAGCCGGAATCAGCAGGGCCCTGGGCATGAATTTCAGCGGAGGCACAGGCCATAAACTTTATTGTTCTGCAGGACTTTGGCCCCCACCCCGGCTTTCTGCTGATTTTCCAAAGAGTAGTGGAGGTGGGCCCTGAGCGATGATCACTGATGCATCAGGGAAAGGGAGCCTACACGTTTAATTAAATGTTATTCAAGAAATAAAATTCAGGCCCTCAGCTGACAACGCAGAATATTAAAGCATCAATTTCCTGAAGGAAACCTGCCTTAATGAGATTTTCCAAATAAATGGAAAGGGAAAAAAAATATATTAATCCCAGCTGCTAATGTCAGCCCCATCAACCCAGAGCAATGTCTTGATCAACAAAAGCTGATGATATTGGTTTATCTGGGAAAGAAGGCGTGGAAGACTCTGTTGAGACTGCTGGACCCCAGAGGCAGCCAGACCCCTGAAAAGAAGACCCTTTCTTCTCATGAGCCCCTAGAATGAGAAGCCATACAAGTCACACACATTATTGGCCAGGAGCTAATAATTGATTAGCGTGAAGCTGGGAGGTCGGTAGTGGAGGGTCACGGGGCTCTGTCCTGGGTCCTATTCCAGGCAACGTTTTCTTTCATGACTTGGAAAGGTATACAGGGAGATACTGACTTCATCTGTTGAATAAGCTGAAGCTGGAGCTCAATTAATTTATGTAAGATACCTGAAATCCTTAGAACAAAATAGATTCCCACATCGAATGTTTTCCTTTTCTTGTCTCACTCTTCAGAGAATCCAACGTGAATAAGACCTATTTACTCAACTGAATACTAAGGCTTCCCAGGTGGTGCTAGTGGTAAGGAACCCACCTGCCAGTGCAGAAGACATGAAAGATGTGGGTTCAGTCCCTGGGTCAGGCAGATCCCTGGAGGTGGGACTGACAACTCATTCCAGTATTCTTGCCTGAATCCTACGGACAGAGGAGCCTGGTGGGCTACAGTCCAAGCGTCACAAAGAATTAAACATAACTGAAGCAACTTAACACGCACACACTCAGCTGAATACCACCCTCATAGTTTTTTTCCATTCTTTTACTTCTTATTCTTTTATTAGCAATACATTGTCTCTAATTTGACTCATCCATTATCTCAAATAAATACATTTTTAAAGGACACTTGAGATCACCGCTGTAAATGAAAAACTGGTAAAACTTCCCACCAGCCAAAAGTAGCTGTAAACACGATGAAAACTAGCATAGACACTGTGGCTCCATATTTCGCTGCCAGATAAAAGCCTGAGAGTCACACTCTTTGTTAATTCGAGAGATGAGAAAAAGTTAAAGGAGTGTTAATGACATAAAGACCCAGCTGAAAGTTCCATACTGTGCACTCAGCTACTCAGGGACATTCCATGTCACGTCTCCGTCCCACGATCTCTGCCCTAAGGCAGCCTAAATCTGTCGCTGTCACTCACACTCAGGGTTTTCTAACCGATACAGTCTCCTGATGATCAGCATGCCTGGTATCCCTGGACCAGCCATTTCTGCTTGCAAATGCCATAGAGAAGCTTCATTCTGGGACATGAAGTATTAATAAAACAAGGTTCACTTTCAACTGCAGCCAATTCACAGAGGCTGCTAAGTTCTTTCCTGGGCTTCCCAGGTGGCTGAGTGGGTAAAGAATCTGCCTGCAATGCAGGAGACGCAGGTTCGACCCCTGGCTCGGGAAGATACCCTGGAGGAGGGCATGGCAGCCCACTCTGGTGTTCTTGCCTGAAGAATCCCCTAGACAAAGGAGCCTAGCGGGCTACAGTCCATAGGGTCACAGAGTCGGATACAAGTGAAGCAACTGAGCACCCATGCATGCGAGGTCTTTCCCGCTCCAGGTCAAGCGGGCTGGGGAGCCAGTGCAGGGCTCAGCCCTGACTGAATCATTTGGTACCCCACCCCTCTCTCGATGCAGCAGCTGCCACCGTGAGCACCCAGTCTGTGGGTGCTGGGTGAAAACTGACTAAATACAGCAAGGCATCCTCTACTGCACAGCCAAAGATGCCTGCCGGTGTTTGGGAGGAAAGTGTATGTATTTTCCTATCCAGTTCTGTACCTAGAGACTGGAAACACTTTCCAGAATGATTGGAGAAAATGTCAATCTTTATTATGGGTGGGACGAATCTGCTTTGGAGAAATTTGATAGAATGTCCAATAGTCACGATTAGTCTTCATTGAATACTAAATATAAATATGAAGAATCAGAAAAGACAACCAGATTGTGAAAAATCTCCTAAATTTATTTTTGCAGTGCTGTTAAATCCATTTCTGATTAAAATAATTCATCACTTATCTATAGCAAGCAATACTGGATGGTTATCCATATGCGAATCTGTCTTAGAAATATGCTCCAACTTAAAGTGGTTTTTAATAAAAATACATTCTTTTTAGCCAGTGATTTGGTTCTAAGAGCTGGTTGCTGACAGAGGGAAGGGAACTATTCTATGAGTCAGTGAATGTTTTCCAGAAAATAAATTAAGGAGAAAACAAGAGAGGCAGCTAGCTCTCGATGTGCTACAAATTCATCGTGCTTACCTTTGCCTTAAGTTTCATTTTTCTTAATTTTTGGTGGGGGGGTGGATTGTGGCTGTGATTCTGTTTTTAATCAAGTCACCAGGCAGCTCCTGATAACTCCGGCTGGGTTTGTAGCTTTCTTGAAAGTGTCATGGCTTAGAAAAATTTGAGAAATGGCCCAAAATTATGACCACGCCCAAAAGGTCTTTGGGGTGACATTCAAGGCCCCTCACAATGTAATCTCCACCCATCGTTCCTTGCTTTCCAGGGCTCCCAAATCTATGCTTCATCTGCATTAAAGTCTCATCTTTCTCCAGAATAATAGGCATGCTCTCTGTCAAATAAGAGAGAGATAAGAAAACTTATTCACATATGCTTGCATTTGCATAAAGCTATTCGAGAAGGATGCTTAGGAGACAAAAGTGGTGACATGCAGGGAGGTGGGGTGGGACAGGGCGGAGGCTGGGAAATGAACGGCTGGAGGGTGGGATGGGGAGGGAGGGAAATATTCACTATACACCCTTTTTCATCTGTGTGAAAGTATCACATGTTCAGAAATCAAATGGAAGGAAGGAGGGAGGGAAGGATGGAGATCAAGAGAGAGGGAGGGAGGGAGGAATTCTCATTATTTCAAGAACACGTTTCCAGGCCTTTGCTCTTGCTTATTTCCACTTTCTGGATGACTTGCTCAACCTTCACCCACACCCATCCTTCCATATTTTACCAGGAAAACTCCTGTGGATGCTTCAGAACCCAACTCACCTGCCACTTCCTTTGTGAATATGTCACCCAAAAAGAGTTCCTCTGGGCTCCTAAGCACCTTGGTTGGAATGTATACTCCCTATAGGCATAGACAGGAGATGCCTTGTTCTCTGTGGTAGTACCAGCCCTTACTGCAGTCCTCAACACATAGTAGGAGCTTTATAAACATCTACTGAATGATTGATATACAAGCTGGGACTTCCCTATAGCTCAAGTGGCAAAGAATCTGCCTGCAATGCCAGAGACCAGGATTTGATCCCTAGGTCAGAAAGATCCTCTGGAGAAGGGAATGGCAATACACTCCAGTATTCTTGCCTGGAGAATCCCATGGACAGAGGAGCCTGGCGGGCTACAGTCCGTGGGGTCGCAGAGTCAGACGCAACTGAGCGACTAACAGACACACTGAATGAACGAGGAAACATAAACAGGCTACATAACATACTGTTAAGAGCACAAATGTTGGTGTCATACAAACCTGACCAATAAGGGCTGTGTGACCTTGAAAATGTGAACTAGCCTCTCTGATTGCCGACTCCTCTCCCAAAGGGGTGTGGCAAAGATTCAGTAAGTTAAGTGTACTGGTCGCTCAGTCATGTCCTACTCTTTGCGACCTCATGCACTGTAACCAGCCAGGCTCCGCTGTCCATGAGATTCTCCCACACTGCAGGTGGACTCTTCACCATCTGAGCCACCAGGGAGTGCGGACCAACAAGGCGACTCATGTGCCATGAACATGCAGTAGTAGCGTTATTATTGCGGCCACTTCTTTGCCATGTTTGTGGTCACACCGTATGGGAATCGCCTGCCGCATTTCTGCCTCCAGCTCCAGGCTGGAGGCTCTTGAGGGGAGAGACACTGCTCCGTCTCCGTCGCGTTTCTGCAGGACAAGCAAGCCCTAGCCTAGAAGCCAGCCAGCAAGCAGTTCTCTGAAGGGTTTGTTGACTGACTTAAAAAGGGAGCAAATGAATGAGGAGCCTTCTGTCGGAGGGGAAGGGAGAAGCGAAGCAGATGAATAGGTGGGAGTCACTCTTGCTGATAAGTGGGACCCCAGAGACACAAAGCACCCCAGAGCTGGAAGAGAACAGAATCCAGCCAGCTGTCAGCCCTGCAGCCATCCCCTCACAGGGATTTAAAATGGGTGAAGAGCTGGATCGGAGCGCCCCGTCCTTCAGGAGGAGCCCTGCTCAGCCAGCACCCCCACCCCCCACCCCTCACTTCCTAGCGCAGGGCGGCGCCTAATTTCAGCCCTCCATTCTCTGCCTCCTTGTCCTGCAGCACTCTTCTGGTGTGACTTCGCCCCGAGCACCACCTGCCCCAAACACGCCATGTGCAATTTACTTACCCCACTTCCGCATCCATCGGGCACTGGTCGGGTCCCTGCCCTGACCTTTGATCTTTTACAAAGAGCATGAGTAGCTTCTGTCTGTCAAGCTCGTATTCTGTACTTTGCAGGTGTGATCGCCGAAGTGTCATTTCTCCCATCTTACGAAGGGGAAATTGAAGAATCAAAGAAGTTCAATGACCTCCTCACTATTGACAACGATTAAGAGCCCAGGACTTAGGCACAGGTCTGCTTGATTCTGCAACAAGGGCTCCTCACTACACCCCAGGTCACTTTTCCTACAAGACTCACAGCAGAAGCTTCCTGCGTTTCACACCTAGTCCATCCTAACAGCTTTTTCACATTGCCTGTCCCAACCGAGAATGCAGCATCTCTGGCGAGGCATCTTCTATGATCTTGAATGCCTTCCCAGCTGGGGAGATCACTCCCTCACAGCCTCTTCCTCTCTAGTTTCCTCTCACTGGGCTGGTGAGCCAGCTGATGCTCATTGGAACTTCCCAAACCTTCTATGTCCCAGAGTTCAGCCTGCCACCCACCTTCAGAGGGAAGCCTCAATTACTTGTGCCCTGGGCACAGAGGTAGACATATAAAAAATGCTTAAGACAGCTGTCTCTGAGTATTTGCCTGGGCAACCAGACTCCCAAAGAAGGGTCCCTCTCCATGGCCCAGGCTGTGTCTGCTACACATGACTATTCCTTCACACGACTGTGTTGATGTCATCACAATGTACACTGGGTAGCTGGGACAGCAGGCAGCTCTCTGGATAAGGAAGTATTCATCATTCTGCGTCCGTAAAGCCAACTCTCATCTACTCCACTCACTCTGTCTTTCGCTAAATATCCACTGTGAGTATACTGCGGCGGGTGCTGTCCCTTGAGTCATTCTGACTGGTTGCAACCCCATGGACTGTAGCCCACCAGTCTTCTCTGTCCATGGGGGTTCTCCAGGAAAGAATACTGGAGCGTGTGGTCACACCTCCAGGCGATCTTCCTGATCCAGCGATCGAACCTATTTTCTTAAGTCTCCCGGGCGGGTTCTTTACCACTAGCACCACCTAGGAAGCCCCACTGGGCACTAAAAAATCAGACATAAATCAGATAGTCCCCTACCTCAGAGAGATTCCCACAGAATCAGAGTCCACCGCACCATGGAAAGGAGAACTGCTGATCCTGTAATTAACAACACTTTGCATCTTTCTTAACGGCTGCCGCCTGCCTTGCAGACCATGCCCCCAGGAAAGACTATGTCCGTCTTGTTGATTACCGTTTTCCCTCGCACAGAGCTGTGCTCAGCAGGAACACAGTGCTGATCTTGTGAAGGAATGAACAAGCAAACAAATGAATAAAGGAAAGGATGGAATGAAGCGAAACAGAGTTTAAATTCATGGCTCATGTGCAGGTAAGAGTGGGAACAGGGGGGATCAGGAAGCTGCAACTAGCAGAAGGCAAAGAGATACAGCAAAGACTGAGCTGTCGGAGGAGCTACAAGTGTCTCTGTGTAACTACAGAAAGCCCTTCGGCGTTGTGCAAATGCACTTAATTAACTGAATTTTGAGCACAGTATTGAGTCTGAAATAGACGCAGTTGTGGCTCACACATGAGGAAGGGGAGGGGCTGTGTCCACATCCATCAGGAGCAAACCCCCCCTCCCTATTCCCTCTCCTCCTGTCCGGCCTGGGTCCCCGGACATGCAGACATGACCTTGAGCATCTGCTTCCCAAGGGACGCAGACTGCCGGCGCCTCCCAAGCAGAAAGGCGTGTGCTAAAAATTCACGGCACATTCTCCAATGACTGGGCGAGTGACGCGCCCTTTCCTGGGGCTGACAGGTCCCTGGGCTGCTCATCGACCAGTGCGCCTACCCCCACACACTGTGATTAGCTAGGGTGTGGTGACAGCCGGCTGACATTAATTATCTGTGAGTTAGAGGCGTCTGAGAGCACAAACAGAAAGCTGTCAGCAGAGCAAGGCAGCATCATGATGCTCCTAGGTTTTGCAGCTGGGACTGTGAGCAGGGACAGGGGCTTCCAGGTTCAAGGAGGGGTGGGAGAGGCCAGCAGCCCTTCCCAGCAGTCTCCAGCACTGGTCCAGCAACAGTCTTTGGGTTAATTCAGGAAACAGTCAGGCACTCAGAGGACAAGCAATACATTACCATCACCCTGCCCCAACGCCCCATCCATCACCGCATCTGACAGTTTTGCCTCCTAAATAGTTTTCACATCTGTCCACTTCTCTGCATTCCAGTGATGCCGGCCTCATCTCTTAGCCCTGCAGTGTCCTCCTCTCACGTCCTTTCCTCTGCTCAAGCCCCCTCTGTGCACACAGCAGCCAGAGGGCACCTTCAAAGCCCGGGTCAGACCCTCCCACTGCTCTGATCAGAACACGCCCTCCACCCTACCCCTCGCTGGTCCACAAACCCAGGGCGTGGCCCTGCCAGACCCTCCAGCTTCATTTCCACCCCCATCCTCTGCTCTCCCATCACAGTCACTTTCAATCGCTTTCCAAGTTGTGGCTCTTGCCATATGGCTTTGCACATGCTGTTCCTTCTGACTGAAATGCTCTTCCCTCTTCCCCTCCATGTTCTAGGTTCCTTAAATCTCACATCATGTGTCACTTTCCCCCACAGAGCTTCCCTCAACCCCAAACCACACCAAGTTCCTTTGTCTCACAAGGAAGCGGTGCAATGTAGAGGCCAAAGGCAGGGAAACTGGTGTCAGACAGCTTAGATTCAAGTCCCAATCCATCTGTTGGCTGTGTGACACTAGGCAAGGTTCTTAACCTCTCTGAGCCCCAGTTTTCTCCTCTATATGATTGGAGATGGCAGTAATACCAATCCCACTGGGTTGTTTTGAGGAGTAAATGAGTTAGTAGAGGTAAAGGCTGTTGGAGCCTAGCCTGGCATGTGTGTGCTATAAAAGTATCAGCTGTGACTCTTTATTCACTTCTTGTTTCCCTGTTTGTAACCATACCCTCCTGAATGAAACAATCTGATTAATTCTGTCCTCTTGAATATGCTCTAGGCCAGGGTATCTCAATAATCTGCATTATTGACATTGGAGAATGGATAACTCCGTGTTGGAGGGCCATCCTGTGTATTGAACACAGCAGCCAGAGGGCACCTTCAAAGCCCGGGTCAGACCCTCCCACTGCTCTGATCAGAACACGCCCTCCACCCTACCCCTCGCTGGTCCACAAACCCAGGGCGTGGCCCTGCCAGACCCTCCAGCTTCATTTCCACCCCCATCCTCTGCTCTCCCATCACAGTCACTTTTAATCGCTTTCCCAGTTGTGGCTCTTGCCATATGGCTTTGCACATGCTGTTCCTTCTGACTGAAATGCTCTTCCCTCTTCCCCTCCATGTTCTAGGTTCCTTAAATCTCACATCATGTGTCACTTTCCCCCACAGAGCTTCCCTCAACCCCAAACCACACCAAGTTCCTTTGTCTCACAAGGAAGCGGTGCAATGTAGAGGCCAAAGGCAGGGAAACTGGTGTCAGACAGCTTAGATTCAAGTCCCAATCCATCTGTTGGCTGTGTGACACTAGGCAAGGTTCTTAACCTCTCTGAGCCCCAGTTTTCTCCTCTATATGATTGGAGATGGCAGTAATACCAATCCCACTGGGTTGTTTTGAGGAGTAAATGAGTTAGTAGAGGTAAAGGTGTTGGAGCCTAGCCTGGCATGTGTGTGCTATAAAAGTATCAGCTGTGACTCTTTATTCACTTCTTGTTTCCCTGTTTGTAACCATACCCTCCTGAATGAAACAATCTGATTAATTCTGTCCTCTTGAATATGCTCTAGGCCAGGGTATCTCAATAATCTGCATTATTGACATTGGAGAATGGATAACTCCGTGTTGGAGGGCCATCCTGTGTATTGTAGGATCTTTTGAAGATATGTATTATCGACTCACTAGATACCCAGTAGCATCCTTCTAATTGTGAAAATCAAAATGTCTCCAGACTTTGTGCAATGTTGCCTGGGGAGAATCAACCTGGAGAAGCGCACCACTCTGGTTGCTGTGAGAGCAGGGAGTCTAGATGGTCCCCTTCACAAATTCCTCCTAGCACCTCACACTTGGCCCGAAGCAGGTGTTCACTCAATGTATATTGAACAAGTCAATCAGTGGATGAATGGATACATCCCCAGAGACATCTTGTAATACAAGGATCTCAAAGGGTAAGCTGGAAGGTCTGGGGACAAGTCCTGCCTTCTCTAGTCCTAGAGGCAGGGGACACCTACGGAAAATCACTTCACTCCTCTGAACCTTGGTGGTCTTCCCTGTGAAATGGGGCTGATGACAGTAATGGTGATTTTCCTCCCATCACACAAGGTGGTGGTCAGCCTGTTCAAAAGTGATAGAAAGACTTTGCTCCTATCACTGCAGGCTGCTTTGTCAGGCATCGTCTGGGCTGTGACGGGCATGGGCGTGTAATATATGCTGTACATAAGAAAGATAATATATCCCTTCATCTCCCTTTTAATATTGCTGTAAATACGTCTTATGGGGGAGATAATCGAGATACAGAATGAGTAATGGGATGATGGAGCCAGACCGATAGAATCTCACCTGCCAAGAGGGCAGTTCCCTGTCATTGTTCCATTACGGATGGTGTCTCGGGTAGATTGTGGTGTCAAGTGTATTTTGAATTATGGCAAGCCCCGAGCACTTAATTACATTGTGCTTCTAATAAGGAGAAGAGCAGCTTAGTATCAGAAGAGCGCTGTGCTCCCGAGTTTTACCCATCCAGGTTGAAATTCTGGCTGCGATGCTCGCTGCTGTGTGAGCTCAGGCACGTCACTTGCACTCTCTGGACTCCAGGTGGCTTTTCTATTAAATGGGAGCAGAGACGAGTGTCACAGCACAATATTTGTAAGAGACATTGGCTTAGAGAAGGGGCGCGGCTGGGTGGGAAGATTAGATGATGCCAGTAAATCCCAAGCATCTGTCAAATGTACTAGCATAGAAGACTGACTGGTGGACACAGGAGGGAAAGGAGAGGGTGGGATGAATTGATGGAGGAGCTTTGATACATATACACTACCATGTGTAAAATTAGACAGCCAGTGAGATTTCTCTATGAGACAGGGAGCTCAAATCCGGTGCTCGGTGACAACCTAGAGGGGCAGGATGGGGTGGGAGGTGGGAGGGAGGCTCAGAAGGGATGGGACTTATGTATGCTCACAGCTGCTTCACCTTGCTGAATGGCAGAAACCAACAGAACCCTGTAAAACAATTATCCTCCAATTAAAAATAAACTTTAAAAAAATGTGCTAACAGGGTTTCTTCGCAGGATATGACCCCATTCAGGAGAGCTGGAAGCTTGGTCGGAGAGACTTCTAAGATGAGCTGAAGAATATTCTTCAGCTTTCCACTAACTCCTCAGGGGTCACATGGCACAGTTTTGAGCATCCCTAGCAAATGGGGATCTGGCTCAAGCACGTTGGTCTCTATTGTCATGTCCCCAGAATGTGACTTGGAATTGGCAAAGACTTCTGTGGTGGGTGGTCGTTGCAGCGGTCACGTGGAAGGGTCTCAATTGCTTGGTCCAGGGGCGTACAAGGTACTCAATCAGTGAAAGAGTGGATTCCCCACGTGTGAAATCTCTTCTATCCTGCAATAAAACTCATCTTCCTTGTCCTCGTTGTTCCCAATAGAACAAAATACAGAGCTCTCACACACACACACACACACACACACACACACACAATTAAATGGAGGGGGAGAGGGGTTTAAAGGCTTAAGCTACCCAAGATTTGCTGTCCATGTTCAGAAGTACCTCAATAATTCAATTCTAGTGCCTGATTGCAGCCCAGAATTAATTCAAGACACTCTAACTGGAGACCCCATGAGACAGGACAGACCACTGGGCTTCCAAGGCCAGAGTCATCTCACTGAAAACCAGGTCCAGTGCACTCAGGGTCTCCCTCATTGGCCTGAGGCCATTCCTCTGAGCTCCAGGCCATTTAATCAGCCCAGTGTTCCAATATTCCACCCAGAGGAGAGGATGTGACCCTCCCTGATCTGCCTCTTCCCGTTTCTAAAAAGGGCTGCTTAACTGGAAGAATTTCTTAAATGGCATTTAAACTCTAGTACCTTAGAACTTGAGGCTTTGTTGAGTCCCTTCTACATAGCTGGCCATTTCCAAGGAGGACTGAAACATCTCACTTTCCTGAGATTAAATTTGGTTAGGAATAATGAGGAAATGCTCAAAAGGTGGCATTGCTGTGGGGCAGAGAGACCCTGAGATGGCAGACTCTGGGTAGGTCTCAGCTACAAAAAACACCCACTTGAAAAAGGGTTCCCAGCTAGACTCATTTATGCTTTTGCACAGGGACCAGAAATTCAGGGTAGATTCGTGGGTAAGAGCCTGGTTCCCTGGAGTCAGACAGCTCTGGATTCAAATTATGACTTTATCTGTTATTAATTGAAAGTGTAAAGTGTTAGTCGCTCAGTTGCGTCCGACTCTCTGCAACCCCATGGACTGCAGTACCCCAGGCTTCCCTGTCTATCACCAACTCCCGGAATTTGCTCAAACTCATGTCCATCAAGTCAGTGATGCCATCCAACCATTTCATCTTCTCTTGTCTCCTTTTCCTCCTGCCTTCAATCTTTCCCAGAATCAGGGTCTTTTCCAATGAGTCAGTGAGTCAGTTCCATAGTCAACTGGAGAGCTTGTTAAAAATAGATTGCTGGTAATGTTCTTACCACCAAAAAAAAAAAAAAATGATGATTATGAGATGGGATGGATGCTAATGCTATGGTAATTAGAATGTTGTAATATACAAATTATCAGATCAATGCTTTGTACACCTTAAACTTGCACAATGTTGTATGACAATTATATCTCCATGAAGCTGGGGGGATTGATTGCTGGGGTGAAGGAGGTGGATGTGCTTAGAGAACTGACAGAGATCTTTTGGTGCAGGGACTATGTGGTATCTTGACTATAGCCATGGATACACAAAACTACAAATGTGATAAAATTGTACAGAACAGAATATATGTTAACATGTACACACATATGAGTACGGTAAAACTGGGAAAATCTGAGTAAAATCCGTGGATTATATAATGTCACTGTTCTTGTTATGACATTATTTTACAGTTTTTCTAAATGTTACCATCAAGGTAAAACTGGGAATGATACACGAAAGATTTCTTTGTGTTATTCCCTACACAGAGGAATTATGTGAATTTATGTCATGTGAATTTAAGTTACTTCGTTCACGTAACTAAAAACATCTTTCTTGCTCTCATCACTTATGAAATTACAAGAGTTTTAGGAGTTCTTTGGCCAGAAACAAGGACAATAATCAGATATATATACATACATATATTTAATGAATTACTATATCATGGAGATGGCGGTGGTGATGAAGAAGATGACAATCATGAATACATCAGTGGTTACAGCATGTATTGGTTACATTTTGTGCACCAGGCTCTTTGCACGCATGCTATGTTGCTTCAGTCATGTCTGACTCTTTGCGACCCCGTGGACTATAGTGTGCCAGACCCTCTGCCCATGGGATTCTCCAGGCAAGAGCGCTGGAGTGGGTTGCCACGCCCTCTTCCAGACCGGGCTCTTTACATTGTGTGTACTCCACGCTATACGTACTACTCTGGAAACTCGGAAGTTAAAATACTAGCCAAGATCACGCAGCTGGTAGGTGATAGAGCCTAGACACTGATTCGAAGCATTTGCTCTTCACCAGCATGTCAGAGATTACAAACCAGTGTGCACTGCTCAGTTCCAGCCTGCAGATGCATTTTATTTGACCTACAGAGTGATTTTTTTTAATTGGTTGTCTATATTTAAATATAAGATTTTGGTGTGTTTTTTTGATTTTCATGTTTCTTGAGGTATCTTTATTTCTGGCTTTTGGAAAATTCAGAACATCATACATCACCAAGCCAGGATTCCCAGATGATAACTATTGGCCAGGACTGCCCACTGCAGACCCAGTTTGTGTTCATCATTTTGCCAAAGTCCATACACAGGCCTTTTCTCTTTTTAGGTCATGGGCTGGCTCCAAAGACATTTGCATTTTCAAACTTAGCCATTTCTGCAACCTTATCGTGACCACAGGCCAGTCGTCAACCACATGGTGATTAGATGCTATAGAGTGACCCTCCTCTGACCCCAGGATCAGAAGCTAGCTCTGGCATCTCATTGGCTTTCCAGATCTCCAGGAGGGCCTGCTGGGTCCAGTGTGGGCAGGGCCTGATGGGAATCCAAAGAGATGGTCCAAAAGTGGCCACAGCATCACCCTTAAAAAGCATGACATGAACTTAGATCCAAAGATGAAATTGGTTTGGGAGGGGCAGGTCCTGTGCTCCCCTCACTGCAACGGCTGGGAGAAAACAATCTG
This sequence comes from Madoqua kirkii, assembly GCA_006408675.1. Lineage (NCBI taxonomy): Eukaryota > Metazoa > Chordata > Mammalia > Artiodactyla > Bovidae > Madoqua > Madoqua kirkii. The sequence goes on from SJYC01143671.1 coordinate 75,567, forward strand.
TCTGGCATGAGCAAGATCAATGCCAGCTCAGTGAATTCCCCCAGAAACTGTGAAATTGCATAAAAGATTTGATCAAAGTCGCCATCAGCCGCCAAGCTGTAATGACTTCTGTGATTTTTCTTAACTGGATTTTAATTTTTATGTTTATTATTTGGGGACTGATGAAGCAGAGGAAATGCTTCAGCCTCCAATGCCTCTCTCCTTCTCTCCCGTGAAGCACTTTAAGAACTCAGAAAAACTCAATTGCAAAGGAAAAGCATTTGGCTCTCGGTGTTTCTTGTTTTGTTCCTGCTCCCCGGGCTGAGAGACAGCTCAGGAAGTTAATTAAAATCAATGGAGAAAAAGAATTGAATAAATCACAACATGAATATCTCTGAAAGTCTATATTACAGCGCAGCAGCATGGAGGTGAAAAAAGATGCCCTGTTCTCCCTCTCCTTCTGGGAAGGGGGAGATTAAACTTATCTCAGAGATCTTTCTGTCCCTGTTGATCTCTCACACTCTCTGTCTCTGTCTCTCTCTCCCTCCCTCCCTTCCTCCTCTCTCCAAGCAGGAAGAGGAGAAAGACCATCAAAAAGTCAGGGGTATGGTTGGCCGTCACTCCTCAAAGAGGTCACTAGGAGCCCCAACCATTATTGAATGTAAGACACGTGACATTGGTCTTCCTGCAACAATCCTACAGAGTCATTGCACTCAAGCCCCATTTTGCAAGCGAAAGTAAGAAATTGTCCCTGTTCACCTAGCCTTCAGGTGGCCCCTGGTGCCCATCATTCACCTTGAACTTGGCAACTTCTTCTTCCCCCAAATAGCCTAGTGATTCTCTCTAGCTCTTGCAGATGAATGACTTGCAGGGGATCTGAATCACACCCAGAAAGGGATGGAAGAGGAGTCCACAGGACCACCAGCCTGGCCCCTGCCTCTCAGCGCAATCACTTCTCACTGCTGTGTCTCCAAGAAAACTGAACTCATTCCTTATAGCTGCCAGAGAAGGAAACTCCCCTCCGGCCTTGAAAATTCTCTTAAGCATCTAACATCCCACATTCTCCACAGAGCAGAACTTACTCAAATCTAATCTGAATCTTTTGGGCCATGGGCTGGATCATGTCCTTGGGGTAAATCTGACAATGAGTGATGGATCCTTTCCTTCTTCATCCCTCCCTCCCTCCCTCCCTCCATTCTCATCAGAGTTCTGCCCTCTAGCCTCTCAAAGCAGGTAAAACACTCAACCCAAGCCCTGGCACAAAGCTTATGTTTATTAAATATTAATTTGGGGGGGGTTTTCTTCCATGCCTGGGCTCTGGGGGTCACTGGCCATCCCATTCTTCTCTTGGAGTTGTTCACAGTCTCAAAAGAAGGCTTAAACATGCATAAGCAGCCCAGAGACATAGCTGTGATAGCAGCGAAAACTCCTCTGTGACCCCAGGGACAAACCTGCTCTGCCTTGCAGGACCTGGTCTCCAGCATGCCCCCCGCCCATCTGAAGCCTTCCCGTTTCCCTTAGGACAAAGACAGGATCCCTGAGCCCCACCTGTCTGGCCCTACCTTATGGTATTCTCCTCTCTCTGCCCTCAGGGTCCTCAGACAAACTCTTCTTCCCGGAATGGTCCTGCCTCCGCAATTGATCTGATAGGCTTCTTAGGTGGTTCAGTGGTAAAGAATCAATCCCTGGGTTGGGAAGATCCCCTGGAATAGCAAATGGCAACCCACTGCAGTATACTTGCCTGGCAAACGCCGTGGACAGTCCACGGGGCCACCAAGAGTCGGACACGACTGAGTGACGGAGCGTGCACGCACCTCGTCTGGCAGTACCCTAATTCTTGTCCATACTCTATTTACATGCCGCCTTCCCAGGAAGCCCTTCAGGACCCCCACCCAAAACGGGTGCAGATCCCTTGCTACGTGCTCAAGCTCTCTAATACCAGATACTTTGCTTTTTAAATACTTGCCACATTGAATGAATAGCCGCTCATCAATGCCTGGGCTTCATGCTTGATGATAAGCATTCTGAGGGTGGAAGACTTCATAGCAATTGATAGTTTAGTTGGGACTTGATGATTATGTAGAACAGACCAGTGGGAGAGGGACAGTCAGACGAAACATGAACGTAAAGTGTGCCCCTGGGGTTGGATCATTGCATTTGTATTAGTGAACCATTGGCCCAGAAATGCCGTATCAGAGCCTCACACTCAGCTACGTACAACAAAAGGCATTATTCTCCTGTTCCTGGGTCTGCAGCTCAGCTAATCTAAGCTGTGCTTGGCCAGCCACCCTACTGCAAGCTGCTCTTCGACAACACTTGGCTCCAGGCTCTTAATCGGCTCTGGTTCACAGATGGCTCTTGGCTCCACGTGTGTTTGTTCTGGACCCAGACATAAGGGGCTGTAGCCGCCTGGGGCACGTCCTTCTCATGGCAGATCATGTTAGAGCTGAAACTGACCGGACTAGCCAGGTCTTCATCATTATGCTTCACTTGCATATCTTCTTTCCCGACGCTTCTTTCTTTCTTTCTTTCGTTAGTGATTCCTTGGCACCTAGTTTCGCAAAGTAACTCATTAGTTACGGCTACGTTAGCTACCTGGTGTTTTTCCTCTCTGCAACACTCCTCTTCTTTATAAGAATTCTTCATTCCAGAAGAGAAGATCACTGTACCATAACTTCAGACCACCCACACCCATCTCCAAACCTCCTGACACCAGCCTTGATGGCTTTGAAATGTTTCATGAGAAGAATGCAGACCCTGGATTAGCCCCGATCCTTAGCAAGAACCCTGTTTCGAGCTAACACTGTAAGTTTTACTCAGTGAAATCCTTTTGGGGAGGACACAGTTCTTGAGGGCCTTAGCCTGCTGTGGCCTCCTTTGCCTGAGAAAGAAATAAACTACTCTTTGCTTCTTCACCCGAAACTCTATCCCTGCGATTTTGATTCTGGGCTGGTATACAGAGACAGAGATTTCGGTTGTAATCACCTGCATGAGGAGGACACGCGGGGACACCTGAGGCCTCATTCAGCCTTAGCCCAGAACAAGCACTAGACCTTCCCATCCCCCACTCCAAGCCACGCCTGACACAGATGGTGTGGGGAAATGTGCTCTGCCTCTCCTGGGAAGACCTGCAGAGTCACGTGGCCAAAAGCACAGACATAGAGTTTAATCCTGGGAGGGTGTGAGCACTGAGAAAATGACTCCAGCTCTCACAGCAAGGGTAAACAAGGACTCAAAGACGGCATGGGCTCTGGGGGTCACTGGCCATCCCATTCTTCTCTTGGAGTTGTTCACAGTCTCAAAAGAAGGCTTAAACATGCATAAGCAACCCAGAGACATAGCTGTGATAGCAGCGAAAACTCCTCTGTGACCCCAGGGACAAACCTGCTCTGCCTTGCAGGACCTGGTCTCCAGCATGCCCCCCGCCCATCTGAAGCCTTCCCGTTTCCCTTAGGACAAAGACAGGATCCCTGAGCCCCACCTGTCTGGCCCTACCTTATGGTATTCTCCTCTCTCTGCCCTCAGGGTCCTCACACAAACTCTTCTTCCCGGAATGGTCCTGCCTCCGCAATTGATCTGATAGGCTTCTTAGGTGGTTCAGTGGTAAAGAATCAATCCCTGGGTTGGGAAGATCCCCTGGAATAGCAAATGGCAACCCACTGCAGTATACTTGCCTGGCAAACGCCGTGGACAGTCCACGGGGCCACCAAGAGTCGGACACGACTGAGTGACGGAGCGTGCACGCACCTCGTCTGGCAGTACCCTAATTCTTGTCCATACTCTATTTACATGCCGCCTTCCCAGGAAGCCCTTCAGGACCCCCACCCAAACGGGTGCAGATCCCTTGCTACGTGCTCAAGCTCTCTAATACCAGATACTTTGCTTTTTAAATACTTGCCACATTGAATGAATAGCCGCTCATCAATGCCTGGGCTTCATGCTTGATGATAAGCATTCTGAGGGTGGAAGACTTCATAGCAATTGATAGTTTAGTTGGGACTTGATGATTATGTAGAACAGACCAGTGGGAGAGGGACAGTCAGACGAAACATGAACGTAAAGTGTGCCCCTGGGGTTGGATCATTGCATTTGTATTAGTGAACCATTGGCCCAGAAATGCCGTATCAGAGCCTCACACTCAGCTACGTACAACAAAAGGCATTACTCTCCTGTTCCTGGGTCTGCAGCTCAGCTAATCTAAGCTGTGCTTGGCCAGCCACCCTACTGCAAGCTGCTCTTCGACAACACTTGGCTCCAGGCTCTTAATCGGCTCTGGTTCACAGATGGCTCTTGGCTCCACGTGTGTTTGTTCTGGACCCAGACATAAGGGGCTGTAGCCGCCTGGGGCACGTCCTTCTCATGGCAGATCATGTTAGAGCTGAAACTGACCGGACTAGCCAGGTCTTCATCATTATGCTTCACTTGCATATCTTCTTTCCCGACGCTTCTTTCTTTCTTTCTTTCGTTAGTGATTCCTTGGCACCTAGTTTCGCAAAGTAACTCATTAGTTACGGCTACGTTAGCTACCTGGTGTTTTTCCTCTCTGCAACACTCCTCTTCTTTATAAGAATTCTTCATTCCAGAAGAGAAGATCACTGTACCATAACTTCAGACCACCCACACCCATCTCCAAACCTCCTGACACCAGCCTTGATGGCTTTGAAATGTTTCATGAGAAGAATGCAGACCCTGGATTAGCCCCGATCCTTAGCAAGAACCCTGTTTCGAGCTAACACTGTAAGTTTTACTCAGTGAAATCCTTTTGGGGAGGACACAGTTCTTGAGGGCCTTAGCCTGCTGTGGCCTCCTTTGCCTGAGAAAGAAATAAACTACTCTTTGCTTCTTCACCCGAACTCTATCCCTGCGATTTTGATTCTGGGCTGGTATACAGAGACAGAGATTTCGGTTGTAATCACCTGCATGAGGAGGACACGCGGGGACACCTGAGGCCTCATTCAGCCTTAGCCCAGAACAAGCACTAGACCTTCCCATCCCCCACTCCAAGCCACGCCTGACACAGATGGTGTGGGGAAATGTGCTCTGCCTCTCCTGGGAAGACCTGCAGAGTCACGTGGCCAAAAGCACAGACATAGAGTTTAATCCTGGGAGGGTGTGAGCACTGAGAAAATGACTCCAGCTCTCACAGCAAGGGTAAACAAGGACTCAAAGACGGCACCAAGCATTTTGTTCCTGCAAGTGGCACAAATGCAGGTCATTCATTCATTCTCTGGGATGGGGAACATGGGAGGAAGCCCATACTTGAGGACAACGTTGCGTTCCGCTCTGAGCATGTTGACCACATACATGACTTGCCCAAGCAGAAAGGTCTGACCTCCCCTGGCCTCTGTCTCAAAGGAAAGGTCTGAACTGAGATTTAGGAGCATTGGTATAAAGATGGCAGGCCAAAGCTTTGAAGGATGGAGAGCCCTGGTCAGGGGCAAAGTGTGGGGTGGCGGACCCCATTGGCTGAATAGTCTCTTCCCAGCCTCCTTTGCAGCCAGGTATAGCCATGTGGCCTTATTCTTGCCTAGAGAGTGAAAGGACATGTTTCCCAGGGGGATTTTGGAAAGATTTTGTTCTACCCGTAAAAGGGCAGACTCACAGAGAGAGATGCTGGCATTGCTCTTTATCACTGTCCCCACTGTAAACTCAATAATATGCTCATCTCCAGAGCATTTTGTCACTATGAAATTGACAAGCAAGAGGGAAAAAAACCAACAAGCTAAAGATGCTGGCACCTTGATCTTGGACTTGCCAACATTCAGAATGATGAGGGACAAACGACTGTCGTTTATAAGCTGTCCACTCCACTATACAGCCCAAACCAACTAAGACAAGCACTGATGTCCTTAATGAGAGAAAAGTTTTTGCAGGAGGAGATAAATGTAATGAAAGATCACAGGGAATGAGGGTAGTAGTGGGCATTGGGGGAATATTGGGGTTTATTCACCCTCTCCTTCCTTTTGGGTGGGACCTTACCCATGATTCTAGGGTTGAGGCGTGTGACCTAGAACTGGCCATTTAGCCCAACCAAACACCCACTAATCATAGCCATTAATTCAGAGGTTGGCGTGTGCCCCAAGCTGGGCTAATCAAAGTGGAATCTGGGCCTGTGTTAGGTGACAGGAAGAGAGAGTCTCTATATAAATTTGTAACTTGTTAGGTATCTAATTTAGGAATAATTGCAGTATCAAGGGAGAGAAGTAAGAAAATATATTGCTCATAAAAATGCAGTAAAAGATACAGCACGAAGAGCCCCTCTGCTGTACTGAAATATTGTCCTTCTGTGATTAACACTCCACACATCGAACTGGTTTTGCAGATACTCTTTTCTTGCTCACTGGACTTGAATTTGGAAGGATATGAGGATCAAGCCAAGTTGCCATCCCCTAGGTAGAGATTCTGAAAGGGGATCCAACCCAGAAAAATTAAGAGAGAATTTATGACATTATATGAGCATCCGAATCAAGCCATACCTGAAGTCAGACCATATCCTGGACTTCAGGAACAAATTCCCTGACCATCCTCTTTCCACTATGGGCTAGTGATTCTGCCACTTGGGTAGGATGGATGGTAAAAGCAGTGAAATGGAGTGGAGGAAGTGGTCATTAGTGACTGTTCTTTTTTACTCAAACACTGGCACTAGCAGGCAGTGATTAAATCCCTTCTCAGCCCTCTTACAGGATTACCCAGTTTAGCCACCATGATTCAATCAGCATCTGTCATTTCTGCCTCACGGGATGGGAAAGGAGGGAAGAAGCTGTTGGCTCTTTTAATCTCTTTCTGTCTGAGGACACTGGGGTGTCAAGCTCCTTTCCTCCAGTCAGAGAAGATGAGCCCTCCACCTGATTTATCACTCCCTGATTTTATTTGCTTTTGTTCTCGTCAGCCTCCACAAGATGCTACAATTGTTCCTCCAAAGTACATCCAAGAGGAGACACCGATTGCGGAGTAACCAGCAGTCTCTGTGCTGTGATGCAGTCCTGCTGGGATTGTCCACGTGAGGCCAGAGCTTTGTGCCAAGAGCTCTTCATCTCTGAGCATGGTCCGCACTGAGCTCTGAATCACCGTGGGGCAGAGGCTGCTGCTGGGGGCTAAGTGGCTGCAGCTGTGCAGGTTAGAGGTTTGCCGGGGCAGGAAGCCAGCAGATCATTACGGTCACAGCGACGCTCTGTGTGTCGCCAGTGTTCCACCCATCACCCCAGGACCGTGCTCAGGAGAGAGGCTGGAAGAGGTAAAGGGGCCAGAAATATACAGACGCCCTAATGTGAGAACCTTCTGATGCGCTGAGTCATGCAGCCCAATTGAGACGAGTCTGGAGAAACACAGTCTGATCTGTTTTTAGTTCAGCAAGGGACATCAAAGACACCAAAGCTGGTCTAGAGAGAGAAAGCATGCTACAACAGTCACGATGTGGTTTAGAACTCCGAGTCAATTCTGAGACCAAACACCAAATAAAAAACCCAGGCGGGGTCAGGGAGGGGAAAGCTGGGAGAAGAGCAAAATCTAAAGAAAGAATCCCAACTTCAAATGACTCCAAGGGCTAAAGCAAGAAAAATAACAGAATAAGCCATGCTGAGAACAGATCATAGAGAACTGAAAAACTTATGTCCCACCTAGATAAGCATCAACTCAGCTTGCTATTCAACTCTAACTAGCCAGAAATAAAGGGTTTTACTGTCCAAGTCCCTGGAGAAGGAGTATTCAAGAGAAGCCTTCTGGCTCCTCTAAAGATAGGATGTTATTAACTGGGCTTCCTAGGTGGCACTAGTGGTAAAGAGCCTGCCTGCCAATGCAGATGTAAAACCAGAATCACTTAATTTTTTTATATAAATTTATTTATTTTAATTGGAGGCTAATTACTTTAGCCTCTGGTGGCAGATTTATGTCAATGTATGGCAAAACCAATACAATATTATAAAGTAATTAGCCTCCAATCCCTAATTCTATTCTCTCTCTCTGTTTTTTTTTTTTTTTTAGCAATATGGACTCTTGGTTTCTAGTTGGGAAGGTAAGGAATTTAGGTATTGCCAGTCAATCCTAATAATAAATAAAAAGTTGAACAAGCTGAGAAATCAACAACTCTTCCTAAATTCTTCAGAGAAATGAGGGCATGGGGAAAAGTCACTGCCCCTCAAAACTGTAGAGACAGACAGGCAGATAAAGAGAATCACAGCTTACTGAGCAGAAACCCGGGTGCAGCAGCCTCCATGGAAACCAGTGCTGGGGGAGAGAAGTCTGAACTGTATGTGAAGAGTCACTGGAGGCTCAATGTGGAAGAAAACTGAGAGATGGAAACTCCAAAGTGACCCAGGCGTGGCCTGGCATGCAGTCTTAGGGGAGGCACACTCTTGTGAGTTTTTACCTCCAGAAGTCCAATCTAGTTCTTACAGTGAATATCAGAGAGAAGTCCCCTCATGCTTTTGCTAGGGGATGGAGAAAAGAAACCCTTTTGAAATACACCACAACCTTCTGTTCTTAACAAGGCTTGTCCTCAATAGACACCATTTTGCCAGGGCTTAACTTGTAAATGCGGTTTCTTCAGAGCCTCACCTAGTTGTAGGAGAGAGAAATATTCAACTCTAGTATCTTCTCTAGTCCTTCTGTCCAAATCAAGGAGGCAAAAAAAAAAAAAAAAGCCCCGGTGAATTTCACAGTCCAGGGGCACAGACTCACCAAAAGGCTGAGACCCACTCGTAGGGCTATAGAACGCTCCCCCTCCCTCTACGCCCCATCAGTCAAGGACGTAACTGCAGTTTCTTCTACCTACTATACCATATCTATATTTCAACAATAAATTACAGGATATACCAAAAGGCAGGAGACACAGTTTGAAGAGACTAAATAACAGAACCAAGAGTCTGATACAATAGTAATGTTGGAATTATGAGACCAGGATTTTTTTAAACTATGATAGTAAGGATTTTAATAAAATGATACACAACATGTAGAAAGGTAGAATTTTAAGAAAGAATCAAAAATAAGTGCTAGAGATGAAAGCACTGTAACAGGATTTCTTTGGCAGTCCAGGGGTTAAAAATCCACTGGCCAATGCAGGGGACACTGGTTCGATCCCCAGTCCGAGAAGATCCCATATGCTGTGGGGTAACTAAGAGCGTGCACCACATCTGCTGAGCCTGAGCTCTAGAGCCTGTGAGCCGCAACTACTGAAGCCCACATGCCCGAGAGCCTGTGCTCCACAGCAAGAGAAGCCTCCGCAATGAGAGGCTCACACACCACAAGGTAGAGTAGCCCTTGCTCACAGCTAGAGGAAGCTCGTATGCAGCAGCAAAGACCCAGCACAGCCAAAAAAGAAAAGAATAAATAAATAAATAATGCTTAAAAACACTGTATCAGGAATTTTTTCAATGCTTTCTTTATGGGCTCTGTTACTAACAGATTGGACAAGACTGAGCAAAGAGTCTTCAGGTTTGAGAATATGACAACAGAAATTTCCGAGAAAAAAAAAAGAAGAAAGAAAAACAAAGAGAAAAAAAGATTGGAAAAGAAAAGAACAGAATATCCAAAAACTGTGGACAATTACAAAAGATATAACATATATGCTGGGGATAACCCGAAGGAGAAGAGAGAGAGAGATAAACAGAACATAGACAGTATTTGAAGCAGGAATGACTGTGAATTTCCCCCAAGATTAATGTCAGATATCAAACTACAGATCCAGAAATCTCAAAGAACACCCAGAAGGAAAAATAATCTCTTTCTCAAAAAAAAATTACAACTAGACATATCATGTGGTGCTAGTGGTAAAGAACCCACCTGCCAATTTTGGAGACATAAAAGACATGGGTTTGATCCCTGGATTGAGAAGATCCCCTGGAGGAGGACATGGCAACCCACTCCAGTGTTCTTGCCTGGAGAATCCCTTGGCAAAGGAGCCTGGGATATGGTCCATAAGGTCACAAAGAGTCAGACACCACTGAAGTGACTCAGCACACACAGGCATATCATTCTAAACTTCAGAAAATCAAAGATAAAGAAAACATCTTGAAATAGGCAGAGGGAGAAAAAAAAAATACCTAGAAGGGAACAAAGATAATTACACTAACGTCTCCCCAGAAACCATGCCAAGTAAGAAGAGAGTGGAGTAAAACATTTAAAGTATATAGAGAAAAAACTACCTAGAATTCTGTACTCTGAAATTATCTTCCAAAAATGAAAAGGAAATAAAGAAATAAAGGTTTTCTCAGACCAAGAAAAAAAAAGAGGGAATTTGTTGTCAGTAGACCTGCCTGGCAAGAAATGTTAAAAAAAACTCTTCAGGGTTCCCTGGTAGCTCAGTGGTAAGGAGTCTGCCTGCTGGTGCAGAAAACATGGGTTCCATCCCTGGTTCAGGAAGACCCCACATGCCGTGGAGCAACTAAGCCCATAGCCCCTACTACTGAGCCTGTGCTCTAAGGACCCAGGAGCTGCAGGCACTGAAGCCCACACACCCTAAAGTCCATGCTCCACAAGAGAAGCCACTGCAGTGAGAAGCCCGGGCACCAGAACTAGAGAAAAGCCCCAGCCACAATGAAGACCCAGCAGAGCTAAAAGCAAATAAATAGAATTATTTCTTGAAAAAGAAATTCTTTAGAGTGGAGGAAAATAATATATGTCAGAAACTCAAATCTGCATAAAGAAAAGGAAGAACATTAGAGAACAGGTGAAGACAAAATAAAAAATTCTTTTTCTTGTTTGTAACTGATCTAAAAAATAATGGCTTTTTCAAAGTAATAATAACAGCAGCAATGAATTCAATTATGTATGCTTATATATGGATACTTATGGATACTT
>SJYC01143674.1:0-10077 GCA_006408675.1 Madoqua kirkii
GTTCTGCATCTGAGCTGGAAGTTCTGAAAAAGAGAAGCCACATAAACACACCCTCTCTCTGAACTGAAAAAAAGATCAAGCCTTTTCTCTCTGTGTTGGAAAAACAAGCCCCAGAATATAGGCTGGAGTTGACCCTCTCTGTTGGACGACACAGACTCTCACCAGCCTGGGGAAATAGAGCAGACTCAGGCGCTCGACCCACCCAGCTGATCCTGGAAACAGGGCTGGAAGCCTCACACAAGGTGCTGGGAGGGGTCTTTTCTTGCTTTTTTTTAAACAAATGTGAGTTACAGTAGGGAAAAGTGTTCCATCACAACACAGAGGATGTTGTTCTAAAAAAAATGTGTAGGGTACGACCGCATCATCACTCCAAATTCTGAAATGAGAGTGGGCGAAGTCAGGAGGGCCAGGGCAGCGTCCTGTCCCCTGAGCAGTGACAGCAGCGGGGTGTCCTCCACATCGCCCGGGCGTTCGCTGTGACCCATGGACCGCATCACAGGCTGTGCGAACATTCCTCCCTCCGCCAATCATCAGTGGCTGCTGAGCAGATGGACCTGGACCACCGCTTGCCCAGGAAGTCGGTGCGGGACCCACTCCTGTGGGGGTGGGCGTGGCCTCTCTCACTGTCCCCCTGGGTCTGAGCACAGGAGATGCCCCAAGGCTATTTCAGGGCCTCAGAGAGGAACCCGGAGACGCCCCCTTGTCCCGTGTCCCCCGGAGGCTGAGGGGCATCACCTAGTCCAAATCTTGTAAAATTGGTGGAATCGTTATAAAGTTGGACTCCAGGTGGTGTTGGTGGCACAGAATCCACCGGCCAGATGCAGGTGACGTGAGGGACACGATTTTGATCCCTGGGTTGCAAAGATCCCCTGGAGGAGGGCATGGCAACCCACTCCAGCGTTCTTGCCTGGAGAATCCCATGGACAGAGGAGCCTGGCGGGCTATAGTCCATGGGGTCACAAAGAGTTGGACATGACTGAAGTAACCTAACACAGTTATAAAAATATAGAAACAAAGTGAATATTTTTGGAAGGAGGAAAGGAATTTTACAAATCAGGAGAAGCGTGGAGATGCCGGGCCTATTCTTCTGAGATCTCTGTACGTAATTTACCCAAAATGCCTTCTGGTTGCAAACACCCCGTCCCCGGGGTCCTTGACGGTGCCCAGCAGCGGCCAGCTCTCCTGGGGCTGAGCCTCACGCGCCTGCCTCTCTTGGACAGTCTGCTCACCTAGTCCAAATCTTGTAAAATTGGTGGAATCGTTATAAAGTTGGACTCCAGGTGGTGTTGGTGGCACAGAATCCACCGGCCAGATGCAGGTGACGTGAGGGACACGATTTTGATCCCTGGGTTGCAAAGATCCCCTGGAGGAGGGCATGGCAACCCACTCCAGCGTTCTTGCCTGGAGAATCCCATGGACAGAGGAGCCTGGCGGGCTATAGTCCATGGGGTCACAAAGAGTTGGACATGACTGAAGTAACCTAACACAGTTATAAAAATATAGAAACAAAGTGAATATTTTTGGAAGGAGGAAAGGAATTTTACAAATCAGGAGAAGCGTGGAGATGCCGGGCCTATTCTTCTGAGATCTCTGTACGTAATTTACCCAAAATGCCTTCTGGTTGCAAACACCCCGTCCCCGGGGTCCTTGACGGTGCCCAGCAGCGGCCAGCTCTCCTGGGGCTGAGCCTCACGCGCCTGCCTCTCTTGGACAGTCTGCTCTGGTTCCTGGGCCACAGCCCGGGCCCCGGGCAGTGCGCTGCACACCCGCCCTCCTCCTGGGCCCCCGGAGGGTGGCGGGGTGGGGGCGCTGGGCGCCCGGGGGAGGGTGGTCAATCCTGTCACAGGTGCCGCCCAGGACAGGACACTCACAGTGACGCGCCCCTGCACGACCCCAGCACTTGACACTGAGTGGACGCTGGGCGAGCTCGAGGCCGCTGTCCTCTAGGGCCAGAGGGTGGCCTGCAGGGCGAGCCGCCGCCGCCTCAGTGAGTCACACTCGGAAACGTTGAGCATATTCTACTTAGAAAAGGGTCAAAACAAGGCAGGCGGAGCCCGGGGCGGCCTCGCAGGGTCTGCGGGACTCAGCATCACTGCAGGACCCGCCCGGGGGGCGTGTGGCAGCCCAGGGTGTGCCCCGCATCTCCCAGCTGGAGCTGCCTCGCCGCCGGCAGGCCGAGCTTCTCAGCTCAAGCTGCGGGGCTATACCGCAATGAGTGCTGCTCTGCTCCTGCGACTGTGGGGCGGCGGCCAAGGAGGTCACTGGGGATTTCTGACCTCTCCTGCGTGCAGAACAGCCGGAGAGGAAGGCGCAAGTCTGCCTGTGTTCACTGACTCAGTCGCTTTCTTTTATTCTCATTTGAAGGGAGCTTTCAGACAGAGCGATTAACATACTTCCCACAGGCGTGCAAAGTTTATGTCTTGATTGATGGACTTAAGGTGTTGAAAGAAGATCTCTAACGGTGGACACACCATGAGACACGGCACAAACCGCCGCCTCCACCTGGAAAGTCAGTGCTTTTCATGTGACAGGGCCGCCCCGCCCCGGAGGGAGGGAGCGCGTCCTCAGAGAAAGAGGGGCAGAGTCGTGATCAAGAGCAGCACACACGTGTGTGTGTGTGTCTGTGTGTGGGAATGTGTGTGTGCACATATGTGTGTGTGTTCATGAGTGTGTGTGTGAATGTGTCCATGTGTGTCTGTGTGTGTTTGTGTGTGTGTCTGTGTATGTGTGTGGGGGGGGAGGGAATGTGTCTGTGCACGTGTGTGTTCATGAGTGTGTGTGTGTCCATGTGTGTGTGTGTCTGTGCACGTGGGTATGTTCATGAGTGTGTGTGTCAATGTGTCTGTGTGTGTCTGTGTGTCTCTGTGTGTGTCTGTCTGTGTGTGTGTATGTGTGTCTCTGTGTGTCTGTGTGTGTGTATGTGTGTCTCTGTGTCTGTGTGTCTCTGTCTGGGTGTGTGTGTGTGTGTGTGTGTGTGTGTGTGTGTGTGTCTCTGTGTCTGTGTGTCTCTGTCTGGGTGTGTGTGTGTGTGTGTGTGTGCACGCATGTGCGTGTGTGCTGTTGCTGCTGGTCGCTTGGTCACGCCTGAGTCCTCGTGGCCCTGGGCTGCAGCCCGCTGGGCCCCGCTGGCCATGGGGTTCTCCAGGCGGGAACGCTGAGGGGTCACCAGGCCCTCCCCCGGGGGTCTTCCAACCCAGGGATCGAACCTGAGTCTCCTGCGTCTCCTGCACGGGCGGGCAGGTTCTTCACCACGAGGAACACCTGGGAAGCCATATGCATACATGTTTATAGATACATAAAGGTATCTGTGTCTGTAAAATAACTGTCTGGGGAGGCCTAGTGTGTGCACGCATGTGCGTGTGTGCTGTTGCTGCTGGTCGCTTGGTCACGCCTGAGTCCTCGTGGCCCTGGGCTGCAGCCCGCTGGGCCCCGCTGGCCATGGGGTTCTCCAGGCGGGAACGCTGAGGGGTCACCAGGCCCTCCCCCGGGGGTCTTCCAACCCAGGGATCGAACCTGAGTCTCCTGCGTCTCCTGCACGGGTGGGCAGGTTCTTCACCACGAGGAACACCTGGGAAGCCATATGCATACATGTTTATAGATACATAAAGGTATCTGTGTCTGTAAAATAACTGTCTGGGGAGGCCTTACAAATAGCTGAGAAAAGAAGAGAGGTGAAAAGCAACGGAGAAAGGAAACATATAGGCATCTGAATGCAGAGTTCCAAAGAATAGCAAGAAGAGATAAGAAAGCCTTCTTCAGCGATCAATGCAAAGAAATAGAGGAAAACAACAGAATGGGAAAGACTAGAGATCTCTTCAAGAAAATCAGAGACACCAAGGGAATATTTCATGCAAAGATGGGCTCGATAAAGGACAGAAATGGTCTGGACCTAACAGAAGCAGAAGATATTAAGAAGAGGTGGCAAGAATACACAGAAGAACCATATAAAAAAGATCTTCACGACCCATATAATCATGATGATGTGACCTAGAGCCAGATATCCTGGAATGTGAAGTCAAGTGGGCCATGGAAAGTATCGCTATGAACAAAGCTAGTGGAGGTCATGGAATTCCAGTTGAACTGTTTCAAATCCTAAAAGATGATGCTGTGAAAGTGCTGCAGTCAATATGCCAGCAAATTTGGAAAATTCAGCAGTGGCCACAGGACTGGAAAAGGTCAGTTTTCATTCCAGTTCCAAAGAAAGGCAATGCCAAAGAATGCTCAAACTACCGCACAATTGCACTCATCTCACATGCTAGTAAGTAATGCTCAAAATTCTCCAAGCCAAGCTTCAACAATACGTGAACCGTGAACTCCCTGATGTTCAAGCTGGTTTTAGAAAAGGCAGAGGAAACAGAGGTCAAATTGCCAACATCCGCTGGATCATGGAAAAAGCAAGAGAGTTCCAGAAAAACATCTATTTCTGCTTTTTTGACTATGCCAAAGCCTTTGACTGTGTGGATCACAATACACTGTGGAAAATTCTGAAAGAGATGGGCATACCAGACCACCTGACCTGCCTCTTGAGAAATCTGTATGCAGGTCAGGAAGCAACAGTTAGAACTGGACATGGAACAACAGACTGGTTCCAAATAGGAAAAGGAATACGTCAAGGCTGTATATTGTCACCCTGCTTATTTAACTTGTATGCCAAGTACATCATGAGAAACGCTGGGCTGGAAGAAACACAAGCTGGAATCAAGATTGCCGGGAGAAATATCAATAACCTCAGATAGGCAGATGATACCACCCTTATGGCAGAAAGTGAAGAGGAACTAAAAAGCCTCTTGATGAAAGTGAAAGAGGAGAGTGAAAAAGATGGAGCCACACACTTTCATGGATTTGGAAGCCAACACAGAGCCACGAAGGATTACACACACTTAGAATTTCTCCAAGATGAGAACTGAGGCAGTTTGGGTCCCTCCCGGTCCCTTCTTTTCCACCTGGACAAAGAAGTGTGCCCCACAATTCTTAAAGCTTCCCCCGTGACTCAGACAGTAAGGAATTTGCCTGCAATGCAGAAGACTGAGGTTTGATCTCTGAGTCAGAAAGGTCCCCTGTAGAAGGGCATGGCAACCCACTCGAGTATTCTTGCCTGGAGAATCCCCTGGACGGCCTAGAGTCTGTGGAGCACAAAGAGTCCAACGTGGCTGAGCAACTGATACATTAGAGCTCTGAGGTCTGGGATGATTCTGACCCCATACACAGAGTGCCCAGCACTAAGCTGGGGCATACTGGGGGCCGGGAGGTCCTCCGGTGTCACAGCTGTCCTCAGCAGAGTTGCATCCCGTTTGTGGAGCTTTTGCTTTCATTTCCTTCTGTGTTCTTGCCTGGAGAACCCCCACCGACAGAGGAGCCTGGCGGGCTACCGTCCTTGAGGTTGCAAAGAGTCGGACGCAACTAAGCACAGCACACAGGGCAGCTGAAAATCAGGCAGAGGCTGCCTCTTCGCTTCCTGGTAGCCTTCCCTGAGCTCCCCCGGGCGGTCCCTGCCCCACCCTGACTCCTCACAGTCTGCTGTCCCTCCCATGCCTGTAATCAAAGTTCAGGGGGCCGGTTCTGCCTTCTCCAGATCGACTCCCATGGGACCTAACGGATTAAATGCATGACCAAAACCCTGCCAAAAAATCAAGGCGCCCATGGTGTCACCCACCCCATGCCATCTGGCCCTGTCTCTGCATCCATCCCTTCCTAGCCTGGTGACAGGCCACCTATGACACAGGAGACAGGTCCCTGGAATGGTGTGTACGGGGTGGTAGGTAGGCTCCCAGTGGCCCAAATCACACTGCAAGGGAGGCTTCCTACTCCACCCACCCGTGGAACCAGCCAGATCACGCATTCGTATTCATCTCTACCTCAATCCCTCCCGGAAAATAGCTGCCCAGAACAGCACTGTGCTTTCTCAAGATGTAAAATTCGTGAACATATTGCTGAGGACACGAAAAGAGTGTTACACGGAACATCAGATAACTTTGCCGATTCTAACCAATGGCATGCTAGTAAAGGTTTAACAAGCTGGCTAGAAAAAATAATGTGCACGCACACACACATTTTTATAATAAACTGTACTGATCAAAAGGACCCAGAGCACACAATTTACAAATAATAACATACATAGTCATTTTACTTTAATTCCACAAAGTGTAAATCCACTTAATTCTCACAGAACGGTTTTGTGGAATTTTCCAGAACTCTTGCTCCTGCAGCCAGCCTACGGTTGCCATGGACAAATGGATATCATTCCAACAGGAGCGTTGGTTGAGACTTCCATTTACATTTAGTGAAACACAGAAGGGGACGAGGCAAATCAGAATTCACTCATTCATCAGTGACCTGAACAGCTTCTTGAACCAAATAATAGTTTTCAAATACAATTTGAATCTTTCCTCAGTTTTTTGGTGGTATTCATAATGTAACAGGTACAGACATAAGACACTCTTAAGTTGAATCTGCATTCTTAACAATTTCCTGTTTCTTCCTTGAATCCAGAGCAGAATTTTTCAGCTTCACTACTGACATTTCAGACCAGATAGTCTGAACATTCTTTTTCCTGAGGGTTGTCCTGTATGTATTAAATGTTTAACAGCATCCTGACCTCTACCCACTATGCCAGTAATGCCCCCGCCCATGACCATCAAAAGTGTCTCCAACATTGACCAATGTCCCTTGGGGACAAAATCACCACTAGTTAATAAACACCGATCTTGACAGCCAACAGAACAATAACACGAGCTTTCATCAGCTGCATTGACAGTTTCCATGGTAGAAATACTCACACCATGGCTAATTTCCAGCTATTAAAGTGACTTCAGCAACGCTGTTCTGTAGAATTTCCACATAGATACAACATGTAAATAACTTCAAGAAGTAAGTAGAAAAGTAATGAGTTTTGAGTATTGGTCTCATTTGCCTTGAAGATAATTAATTTTATTATAAATTTGCATAATTTAATTTTTAACAATGGCCATGTTTGACAACCAGCTCATACACCTAAAATTTGACAATCTGCTGTCCTAGCCAATCAAGCAAGCTCCAGCACACCACCACTTCCACCCGAGAAAAGGTGCAGTTTTGAGTGAAATATTTGTGATGTGTCTAAGTCCACCTTATGCAAAATGTACAGGTTGGGGCATAGACTTGGGTTACTGTGATATTGAATGGTTTGCCTCAGATAACTCAGATGACTATTCCATTTATGCACTCCAGAACTGGGGAAATAACCCCAGGATGGGTTCAAGGACCCAGTGAGCCCACTGAGTAATGGAGTTGACATTGACCACCTGACCTTCATTAGCCCCTGCTCTGACTGGTGGACCAAAGTAGTGGTTTGGATCTCCTGGAATCTGTTTCCTTTCAGGCTCACTGTCCAGTAAACTCTAACATGTCTCATTATTTCCTTTCCCCAAGTGCTTAATAACCCTGGTAATTGGCTGTAGATCCCTCTGGGGAAGACTGGAAGAAAGATTAATGGTATAAAATTTTAATAATATGCTGGGATCCATCCTCTTAAGTATCTGATATCCTCTTTATTAAAGAGGTTCTCAGCCTAGAATTGTTGCCATTTAGTTGCTAAGTCATGTCCAGCTCTTTTGCAACTCCATGGACTATAGCCCCAAATCTGGGAGTTGATTCAAGGGCCGTGACCCTCTGTTCTACTGTGTGACATCTGCCCACTAGACCTAGGACTCTTCCACTTACGCAGAACCATGACAGGTTCTTCAGGCAGGAAGATTCAGAGGTCTGGTGACCCTGGGTACTATGTACCTCCAGGACCAACTTCCATCTTGCAAAGCCAACTGTTGTATTTTGGTTGCTCAGTTCATTTTTCTTCTTCCTGACTTTTTAATTCAGTTTGCTAACTTGGTAATAATAAAGAACCACTTAAAGATACAAATGCAGTAACTCTCTCAAACCAGCTTAGATGACTTCCTGTCGTGTTGACATCAATGTGCACATTCAGAAGCCAAAATAAAAGCAAGTGGCCCCTCAGTTCAGTTCAGTTCAGTTCAGTCACTCAGTCGTGTTCGACTCTCTGCAGCCCCATGAATCACAGCACACCAGGCCTCCCTGTCCATCACCAAGTCCCGGAGTTCACTCAAACTCATGTTCATCGAGTCAGTGATGCCATTCAGCCATCTCATCCTCTGTCATCCCCTTCTCCTCCTGCCCCTAATCCCTCCCAGCATCAGGGTCTTTTCCAATGAGTCAACTCGTTACATGAGGTGGCCAAAGTATTGGCGTTTCCCTTAATTGCCAGGTCATGTGGTACATGGTTGGCCCTGTGTATCATGTCTCATGGCGATGTCCCTGACTGGTGTGTCACAGCGACCTGTATGGGGTGGCCTGAGAGAACCTCTTTCCCCATGAATCACAGCACACCAGGCCTCCCTGTCCATCACCAAGTCCCGGAGTTCACTCAAACTCATGTTCATCGAGTCAGTGATGCCATTCAGCCATCTCATCCTCTGTCATCCCCTTCTCCTCCTGCCCCTAATCCCTCCCAGCATCAGGGTCTTTTCCAATGAGTCAACTCGTTACATGAGGTGGCCAAAGTATTGGCGTTTCCCTTAATTGCCAGGTCATGTGGTACATGGTTGGCCCTGTGTATCATGTCTCATGGCGATGTCCCTGACTGGTGTGTCACAGCGACCTGTATGGGGTGGCCTGAGAGAACCTCTTCTACCAACCAACCAACTCAGGAAGGACACACAGGCTGACATATGGCTGAGAAGAAAAAGTCAGACAACTCACAATGACTCATACAGACACTTGAAAATAAAAAAATCTATACACAGCCACCTACGGTATTTCAATTTTAAAAATTTTGCCCAAGTCCTTAAGAAATATAATTTGCATGAAAACCCACATTTCTAAAAACAATTTTCAGTTTTCACGTATGATTTCCCAGACCTCCAGACTTCTGAGTCTCCTTCTAAGTACAGATCATTTTCCAAGCTTTGGTGCAGAAAATACAAACAAGCGATTTGAGTTGAAATCTAATCAGTCCACTCTTCTAGTGGAAACATGAACATTAAATTTAAATCCTTATCTCAGAAATTTTTTTTAAAGGCAACTTCAAGATTTAGGGAGGGAGAGGAAAACCAAGCTTTCGATCACCATGCTTTTCACCTGGGTTTCTGACCCTCTTGCCCCCTCCTCAACCTTCTCATCTTTCCTGGGAAGTGGTAAGAGGGTGGGATTGGCAGTGAGAGCCCACGAGGGAGACCCAGCATCTCCCCTGAGGCAGGCCACTAATCTCTGGCTGCTTCCTCCTCCATGAAGGATGAGATTTGAACAAAAATGTTTCCAGACTCCTTGCAGATCTTACACCCCACAGTTCTCTTTTTGAGCCTCTGCCCCATCCTGTGTGCCCCTGAGACAGTGGTCAAGGACTACTCCATGAGACATGACGCCCAGGTAGACATGTTACAGGACCATCCATTTGCCCGAGACCTGGCCGTTAAAAGAACCTGATGTTCAAGCTGGTTTTAGAAAAGGCAGAGGAACCAGAGATCAAATTGCCAACATCCACTGGATTATCGAAAAAGCAAGAGAGTTTCAGAAAAACATCTATTTCTGCTTTATTGACTATGCCAAAGCCTTTGACTGTGTGGATTACAACAAACTGTGGAAAATTCTGAAAGAGATGGGAATACCAGACCACCTAACCTGCCTCTTGAGAAATCTGTATGCAGGTCAGGAAGCAACATTTAGAACTGGACATGGAACAACAGACTGATTCCAAACAGGAAAAGGAGTATGTCAAGGCTGTATATTGTCACCCTGCTTATTTAACTTATATGCAGAGTACATCATGAGAAATGCTGGACTGGAAGAAACACAAGCTGGAATCAAGATTGCCGGGAGAAGTATCAATAACCTCAGATATGCAGATGACACCACCCTTATGGCAGAAAGTGAAGAGGAACTAAAAAGCCTCTTGATGAAAGTGAAAGTGGAGAGTGAAAAAGTTGGCTTACAGCTCAACATTCAGAAAATGAAGATCATGGCATCCAGTCCCATCACTCCATGGGAAATAGATGGGCAAACAGTGGAAACAGTGTCAGACTTTATTTT
>SJYC01143675.1:0-11038 GCA_006408675.1 Madoqua kirkii
AGTGAAAAAGTTGGCTTAAAGCTCAACATTCAGAAAATGAACATCATGGAATCCGGTCCCATCACTTCATGGGAATTAGATGGAGAAACAGTGGAAACAGTGTCAGACTATTTTTCTGGGCTCCAAAATCAATGCAGATGGTGACTGCAGCCATGAAATTAGAAGATGCTTACTCCTTGGAAGAAAAGTTATGACCAACCTAGATAATATATTCAAAAGCAGAGACACTACTTTGCCGACTAAGGTCCATCTAGTCAAGGCTATGGTTTTTCCTGTGGTCATGTATGGATGTGAGAGTTGGACTGTGAAGAAGGCTGACCGCCAAAGAATTGATGCTTTTGAACTGTGGTGTTGGAGAAGACTCTTGAGAGTCCCTTGGACTGCAAGGAGATCCAACCAGTCCATTCTGAAGGAGATCAACCCTGGGATTTCTTTGGAAGGAATGATGCTAAAGCTGAAACTCCAGTACTTTGGCCATCTCATGCAAAGACCTGACTCATTGGAAAAGACTCTGATGCTGGGAGGGATTGGGGGCAGGAGGAGAAGGGGACAACCAAGGATGAGATGGCTGGATGGCATCATGGACTCGATGGACGTGAGTCTGAGGGAACTCTGAGAGATGGTAATGAACAGTG
This sequence comes from Madoqua kirkii, assembly GCA_006408675.1. Lineage (NCBI taxonomy): Eukaryota > Metazoa > Chordata > Mammalia > Artiodactyla > Bovidae > Madoqua > Madoqua kirkii. Next base: position 636 of record SJYC01143675.1, read on the forward strand.
AGGCCTGGCGTGCTGCAATTCACGGGGTCGCAAAGAGTCGGACACAACTGAGCAACTGAACTGAACTGAACTGATGTGTGTATATGTGTGCAAATATGTGTGCACATATGTGTGTTCATGAATATGTGTGTATGTGTGTGTGTCTGTATGAGTGTGTATAGGTAAGTTTCTGTGTGTATGTGTCTCTATACATGTCTGTGTGTGTGTGTGTCTGTGTCTCTGTGTCTCTGTGTGTCTGTGTGTATGTGTGTACAGGTAAGCTTCTGTATGTGTGTCTCTATACGTGGCTCTGTGTGTGTGTGTCTGTGTGTCTCTGTATGTCTGTGTATGTGTCTGTCTGTGTGTCTCTGTATGTCTGTGTATCTGTGTGAATGAGTGTATATAGGTAAGTTTCTGTGTGTGTGTCTCTATACGTGTCTCTGTTTGTATGTGTCTCTGTGTGTGTGTCTCTGTGTGTATGTGTCTCTGTGTGTGTGTGTCTGTGTATGTGTGTGTCTCTGTGTGTCTGTGTGTGTCTGTGTGTATGAGTGTGTACAGGTAAGTTTCTGTGTGTGTGTGCATGTGTGTGTGCGTGTCTGTGTATGTCTGTGTGAATGAGTGTATATAGGTAAGTTTCTGTGTGTCTCTATACGTGTCTCTGTGTGTATGTGTCTGTGTATGTGTGTCTCTGTGTGTGTCTCTGTGTCTGTGTGTGTGTGTCTGTGTGTATGAGTGTGTACAGGTAAGTTTCTGTGTGTGTGTGCATGTGTGTGTGTGTGTCTGTGTATGTCTGTGTGAATGAGTGTATATAGGTAAGTTTCTGTGTGTCTCTATACGTGTCTCTGTGTGTATGTGTCTGTGTATGAGTGTGTGTGTGTGTGTGTGTGTGTGTGTGTGTGTGTGTCCATGGGATACCGTGGGCAGGCTCAGCAGTGCTGGAAGACGGAGCGCCAGCTCACTCACGCTGTAGTCACACTGGGGAAGGCCCGACGTGAAGCGCCAGGAAGCCCGAGAGGACAGGACTCGGACGCGCTGCAAACAAGAACGGCTCCTCACCGTGACCGGGTCACCCCTCCTCCTCACCCCAGCTGTCAGTGTTCACAGTGGGGAAGGATCAAGTCTCACCCTGAAGCCACTTTTCAGAAGCTGACCTCACCCCACTGTCGTCTCGGCCAAAAAAAACTTGGAGCTGACTCCGGGCAATGGGTCACTGACAGGCCCGTCCAGGGAGGTGGGGCCCAGGGGTTAGGGTGAGAGAAGCATGGGGCTGCGGGGCCAGGACCGAGCAAGTAGGGGCCAGGCTGGAGCCCCCCTCACGCTCCTCTCTGGGGCCTCCGGGCCAGGCTGGGACTGGGGCTCGGTGGATCCCCCCCTGGCTGCCTCGGGACAGGACCTTCCTCCACTGGACAGACCCGTGGCCCCCGAGAGGAGACACATTGTTCCCTCTGAGCAGAAACAGGCTGAGATCGGAGCCGAGATGCCCAGCTGAGCGCCGCCCTGGGGTGTAAGCTCGGGCCGTTGGTCTGTCTCTGCAAAGCTCGGGGTCTTTCTATCACCTCGGGGTCCTCAGCTGGGGCCTCAGAGAGCTGGGCGGGGGGACAGGGCGAGGGGAGGGCCCGAGGGTGCGTCCGCACCTCCCTGATGGTGTTTGAAGTTCCGGGTTACTGAGGTGAGGCTTCTCTTCTGATGAGGACGTCTACAGTTGAAAGATGTTGTCAAAGCAGAAGGCACTGGGTTTTCAGCCAGCGTTGCTGCAAGGGTCCCCAACGGCAGGGGCTTACCTGGCCCTGCCTGGCTCATCCCAGATTCTCAGACCTTGTGAATTCACGGGGAGAAGGAGTGTGACGGCTGCGGGGCACAGGACGTTCCCGTGGGCCAGGCCTTGCTGTGGACCAGCCTTCTATGTGGGCCAGAGGAAGCCCGGGGGTCTTCACACCCACACCCCTTCCTGGGCAGAGGCTACGGCTGTGCTGGAGGGTTAACGGCCTTTGTGCAAAGCTGCTGGGTTCACCAGACACAACAGACAGCTCGGTTACTAGCCGGCTCCTCGTCTCTGGGCAGCTGACTGTCCCACGGCAAAGCCAGCTGACCTGGGCCTTGGCATCCCTTTCGAAAGGCCCGGGGTTGGGTCTGCAGTCGCTGCGTGGCACCAAGGCGGGGGGCGAGCCCTGCTCTCACCGTGAGGAGCGGAGGTTTTGGCCGCGGAAGGCGGGCCTGCTCTGGCCGGCTGGAGGGTCTCCTGCGGGGCGAGGTTCCTGGGGGGCCAGGGAGGGGGTCTCTGCTCTGTGACCAGCTCCTCCCCCCGTCTGCAGCCACAGGGCTGCTCCCTAGGCAGGGCAGCCGGACTGCCGCGCCTCCACATGTAAGATAACGCAGGGATACCTTCAGCCAGAGGTGTTTCACGAGTTTGCAAATTTAGTTCGTGCGGGGTTGGGTTGGGGGATGTTGGTCCATCCACAGAACTGACATTGCAGCGATGAGCTTTGTAAGTTTAACTGAGTTGGAGGGTGCCTGGAGGACTTCCTGGAGGAGAAAATGGCAACCCAGTCCAGTATTCTTGCCTGGAACATTCCATGGACTGAGGAGCCCGGCGGGCTGCGGGCCCTGGGGTCACCACTGGACACTGCACTTGCATTACTGCATAGAGGACCCCCTCCTGATAAAAGCTAACGCTTCTCTCGGTTCACCCAGGCTCCCACAGAATCCCTGTCCCCTGCCTCTGAAAGAGACGGCTCTCCTGGAGCTTTCCTGCCAGCCCTTACTCTCGGTAATCACAGCAGGCAATGCTGCCAGGCACCTCTGCGCTCCCCTGCCTTACCTGTCAAGGGCTGAGAGGGAGAGGCAGCCCCGAGCCCGGAGTGGGGCCAAGCTCTGAGCAGAGGCGCGCCAGGGAGTGAGCGCGCAGGGACCCCGGTGCCGAGCTGGAGGGCGCCAAGGGGACACGGGGGGGGGCGCAGGAGGGGCCCCAGCCCCCCGGGGAAGCTGGGAGCGGCGCCCACGCTGGGACTGGTGCAGGTGAGTCAGCAAGACCCGGAGGAGAGGTGAGCAGCGCAGGCGGCATCTCCGGGGTTGGGGGAACTGGGAGGGGCGCCGGGCCAGGAACACCCTGAGCAGTGCCCGAGCGCGCCCAGCCAGGACATCTGGGAGGAGCAGGAAGACGCCCGTGCAGTGGGGAGCGTCCGCATAACGCCCAGGCCATGTTTCCAGAAGGGACGCTTTCTCTTAGTAATGGTCTCCCTGCAGCAAAAACTGTCCTGTGAGTCGCCTGCAGGCTGACCCCAGACACGCGGGGGCCGCAGGGGCGAGAGGCAGATTCGGAAAGCAAGCTCTTGTGGACACTCCTCCGCCAGTGGCCGCACTGAAAAGAGTGCGCTACGCATTCAAGATGGTTTCAGTCACTCAAGCCAGACTTGTCCAGCGGTATAATATTCTTTCCCAAGAACCACCTAGAAGCTGAGAAATGAGGCCAGAAGTGATGTCATAAAGTTCAGACTGGAGACATTAGGAGGAAAAGCTCAGGATGCCTGGGGGACACTTTCCTCGAATTCATGCAGTCCAGACGGGCCCAGGACGTGGACACTGACCGGGTGACGAGGCCTCCAGGACACAGGACTGTGACGAAGGTGTCATCAGTCACAGGGCTCGCCCTGCACCTGGGTAGGACACCAGACAGGAACTGCAGTGAACATCTGCGGTCACCACATGGCTGCAGGCTGCCTGCCACCTCATCCACATCCCCCTTCCTTGTGGTCTCTCTGCGGGGGCCCAGCAGGCCTCCGTGCCCACCCCGTGCAGGTAGCCATCGCTTCCTCCCCGGGAGTGTCCCTCTTCCTCCTTACGCTCTAGAAGCTTCCACCGTCGTTCCAGAGCTCCCTTCCTCGCCTCCCACCTTTCCCCATACCCCGAATCCTGCCCACGCCTTTGGAGTTCCCAGTCTTTCCCAGTCTACAGGGCAAGGAAGGTCCCTCTTCAGCCTCAGCTACCGTGTTGGAAAACGACAGACCTGAGAAAGGCAGGCGGCAGCCCTCCCTTCCTGCGGGACCTCAGCCCAGTGGGGCTGCTGCCTGTCCTCTGCCCTCCAGGCTGTTTCAGAGGCGGAGGCCTCCTCCCACTCCCAACATCCTTCGTGCATTTTCCCTTCTCTTTCATTTCGTGTTTCTTTCTTAAAAGTTCACCCGTGAGCCGGCGGCTCAGAGCCTCAAGTGAAGGAGTGGAGTGTGCGGAGGTGTTTCAGAGCCTGGAGCACTCACTGCAGCTCGCGGCTTGTCAAGAGAGACGCAGATCTTTGAAAAACCAGAGACGCTACAGACTCTATCATGCTTGCTAAGTCCCTTCAGCCGTGTCTGACGCTGTGACCCCATGGACTGCAGCCTGCCAGGCTCCACTGTGCATGGGGATTCTCCAAGCAAGAATGCTGGAGTGGGTAGCTATGCCCTCCTCCAGGGGATCTTCCCAGGGATGGAACCTGGTCTGGCAGGCGGGTCCTTTACCACTAACGCCAGCTGGGAAGCCCATATCGTTATAGACTTTCCCCTTATAACTGAACCCAGAAAGCGCAAGAAGCAGCTGTCCTGCCGAAGGCAAGTCCCCCATGGACCGACCCGGGAGGGACCGTGGCAACTTCAGGACTCCGAGGGTCCCTGAGGGCAGAGGGGACCCCGTGACCCGGACTTCGCGGGTCCCTGAGGGCAGAGGAGACTCTGCACCCCCAGAGGCCCCGTCACAATGCTGTTTGCAGGCTTGGGCTGCCACCTACTGGAGAAAAGCAGGAAGACAAAAGGAAAGCAGCTTCTGCCCAGAGCACCTTCCCCTCCAGGCCTCCTTGGAAGCCTGGCACCAGGTGGCAAGTGCACACGTCAGGGCCTGTGGGGTGGGCAGGGGGCCGGGCTCAGAGCTCAGAGAGGCGTTGCCCCACCCTACAACCTAGCCCAAACACCAGGTCAGGACCAACCAAACAGGAAGACCCAGGAGGAAGCTGACGGCTGGATAATCTTGTCACACAGGGAAACACAAGTCACACAAACGTGTCCTACGTAAAATCTAAGAACGCGTGCCTTTAGTTTATCGTTATACGGTGGCCTTTTGTAACCCACTGAGGTAGTTTAAGTACCCTTAGAAATAGGATCCAAATGGCACAATTTACAAAATTCCCAGCAAGCGCCTCCTTTACCCTGAGATTGAGTTCCGGTGGAGGGTGGGGGGAAGGTAGGACAATGATGATTCTGGCCACAGTGGCGGCCGTTTGTGAGGACTTCCTCAGCATCTCCAACGTGATGAAGGGGCTGGTCCTGGGGTTATCTCCACTCTACAGATGAGACTGTTCAGTCACTAAGTCCTGTCCGACTCTGAGACCCCACGGACTGCAGCACACGAGGCTTCCCCGTCCTTCACCAACTGCTGGGGCTTGTTTACACTCATGTCCGTTGAGTCGGTGAGGCCATCCAGCCATCTCATCCTCTGTTGTCCCCTTCTCCTCCTGCCTTCAATCTTTCCCAGCATCAGGGCCTTTTCCAATGAGTCAGCTCTTCGCATCAGGTGGCCACAGTATTGGAGCTTCAGCTTCAGCATCAGTCCCTCCAATGAATATCAGGGTTGATCTCCTTGCTGTCCAAGGGGCTCTCAGGAGTCTCCTCTACAGGTGAGGAAACAGGCATAAAGGAACTAAGAAGCTTACTGGGGTCTCGTGCTCCTGAAGTGGCAGAAAGGGACTCTCCACTTGGGCTAAATTTAATCCTGGAGCAATTTACACTTTCCACAGGTGTGTGAATCTGAGACTCACGGATGTTCCCAATCTGATCAAACGCTTTGGAAGATACTTTCCCAAAGGAAGACAACTTGCAGAATGCATCTCCAAATCAGACACAGGATTTGCTTACCTGCGCCGTTTAGGTGAGGGACACTTTGCTCTTCGTCAGGGAGGGGCTTGAAGTCCACTCCAGAGCTTCCCCTAGATTCACAGCACAGTCCAGCTCCGCACCTCTGACCCGGCTCCTTCCCTGATGCCTGAGCTCCCAGCCCCTTCAGCGTGGGAGGCTGGGGAGTCACATCCCCTCTGAGTGGCGCACTGCGCCAGCTCCGTTTGGCTCGTTGGTGCTTCGTTACTGCAGCTGCAGAAACTCACACCAGCTCGGGTCCACGCAGTCTGAGCCCCCGTGGCCCTAAACTTCAGCAGGAAACCGTGGAGCCCGAAGGCCTCTGGGATCTTGTTGTTTTCGCGGCACCCAGTGGCCTTGAGATTCAGGAAGAAACATGATCCTCCTGACCTGAGAGTGAAGAGCACCCATGGTGTTCCTTGGTTGTCTATACGCCCCTGCTGTCGCGCGCCCCTGCCGCCCGTGTGCCCCTGCCATCCACGTGCCCCTGCTGTCCACGTGCCCGTGCCATCCATATCCCCCTGCTGTCCGCGCGCCCGTGCCGTCCATGTGCCTCTGCCGTCCGCATGCCTCGGTTGTCCATATGCCTCGGTTCTTGGCATGTCTGTTTCTATCACTCCCTCTTAACATTCTCAGCGACGCTTCTCTCAGCTTCCAGAGCCCGAGGCTCTCCAGATCACCCAGGAAGCGGTCGCTGGGGCCACCCCCTTCCCGATTCCTGAAAGACGGCTGAGCAGTTCTCAGCGGGCGTCACATCTGAGTGTTTACGTTCTGGGCGGGAGGGGCTAGGTTCACTTTCTTTGATATCCTTGTTTAATCTTCAAAGCACTCACAGCATTATTCAGTAGCTGCTAAGACACTGCTTGGCAGTTCTACTTAATCCAAGAAACTTAATTAATTGAGGGTTTAGGGTTTGTGCAGCCTGGACGAGCCGCGCTACTCCATCTCAGATGGGAGGCAATGCGTGCACCCCGCGGAGGCCACACCGTGGGAATGTTTCCTCACTTCCCATTTCTGAGGCAGGAACCTCATCCTGTTCAGATCAGAAGTGAGACAGGAGCCTGCCACGGAGCTGTGCTTCTTAGAAAAATGTCTGGTAACCACTTGGCGGCCAGAACATACAGAAAAAAAAGTCGTTTCGGCCCAGCTCTGTGTTCTCCGCCGCCTCTCCTGCGCACCACGGAGAAACCAACCCTGAGCAGACCCACGTCTCAGCTCAGACCAGCTCGGGCTCCACCGGCTCCTGTGCCGCAAAACTCCCAGCCCCACGCGGGACCCCCAGCCCTCCCCGCCGAGCTGCGTCACGGCGTCCTACGTACGTACAGGGAAGGGCCGTGCGTGCGACGGAGGATGATGGACGCTGAGAGACGAGACCAGGGCGTGTGAGCTGCAGGCTCAGGTGCCTCCAGGGCCTCTCGAGGGCCGTGTGCTCCGGGGCGCGGGCTCACAGTGAACTAGGCAGCCCACGGCCCCACCGCCCGCACCTCCCTGCCCCCATCTGTAAGGCCAGCAGAGTGGACCTTCCGGGATCAGATGGTCAGCCTGAGGCCGGACGTGGACACCAGCCGGCAGAGGGGCAGTGTTCACAAGACAGACGAGCCGGGGCCCAAAGCAGATCACCAGGAGCCAGGGAGAAGGGCGCCTAGGCCAGGCTGTGCAGAGGGAAGAGGCGACCCCTGGGGCCACCCACGCTGGTGGCAGGAAGGAACCCCGGGTAGGTTCTGGATAGGGGAGCGGCCTCTGGATAGGGGAATACCCGGGGCCCGGCAGCCCACGTACACGGGGGGAGACCCCCTCCCCCAGTGCTCTTGGCCCGACAGTGAGAGCAAGTATCCCAGCTCTTGTCCCATGAAAGTCTAGAGGTTTCTTTCTCCATCACTGGCTATCCCATGAGAGCACATATTTGAGTTTGAAACAGAAGCTATTTCACATATTTGAGGTGTGGTCAAATTATTGGTGGATAATGTTGGCAATTTGATTGCTGGCTCCTTGGAAGAAAGGCTAGGACCAACCTAGACAGCATATTAAAAAGCAGAGACATTACTTTGCCAAAAAAGGTCTGTCTAGTCAAAGCTATGGTTTTTCCAGTAGTCATGTATGGGTATGAGAGTTGGACCGTAAAGAAAGCTGAGCACTGAAGAATTGATGCTTTTGAACTGCGGTGCTGGAGAAGACTCTTAAGAGTCCCTTGGACTGCAAGGAGATCCAACCAGTCCATCCTAAAGGACATCAGTCCTGAATATTCATTGGAAGGACTGATGCTGAAGCTGAAGAGGGGGGGGGGGGGGGGGGGGGGGGGGGGGGGGGGGGGGGGGGTGCAGTGGGAAAGTGCCTCTTGCTCAGAGCACGGAACGCTGACGCTGCTTTTCGCTCCGTGGGCCCTGGGATGCTCACTGAGTGTTCTTGGTGTCGGGGCCAGACCCTGGCAGAGGCGGGCGTCTTGTCTATAGGAGCAGAGCCCCGGAGCAGCTCTGGGTTGGCGGGGAGACTGGGGAGCTGGGAGCGAGGTTGGGGGCAGTGGGGACTGTGGGGAAGCGGGGCTTCTTGCTTCCAACATTGAGAGAAGGTGGAAACGCAACTGTTTCTGTAACAGTGTCATGGAAACCCAGCTGTGCGGGGAACTTTCCAGTCACTTTTCCATCACTCCTGGGTGAAGATTAGACAAGCGATGCAGACAGCGGACGCTGCAAAAGGGGGTGGGTGCCGCCCACTTCCTACAGAGGGCTTTGGGTGGTTTGCGCTTTCGAGAGCCCAGAGGATGACCTCACATGACTGGACGACGGTTTTGGGCAGGAGGCTCCGTGACCATGAGCCCGAAATCCTAAGCACGGCTTTGGGCTCGGGGGCCCCTCGTGCTGCCAAGGTTCCAGGTTCCAGGTGTCCTGATTCGGGGCTCGGTCACGGAGCACCCCACCTCCTCCTTCCTCGTCTGCACGAAAACCAGGCATTGAGCTGGGCCGTTCCTTAGACCTTCAAGGATGGTGAGAAACAACACATTTATTTCTTCCTACTTTGAGCATTACTTTTGGATTATGTGGTTACATTTGTGTTTTTAACTAAACAATTCTAAGGTAGGTTTTGTTATTCTTAGGAAAATAAATGATTAAAATTAAACTGCAAATCACCTGATTAATAAAATCGACCAATTTTACTGAAAGTATTTAGCTTTTTAAAACAAGGCATTTGAATTATGTCTGTTCAGCCATATCAGTACAACTTTTCTTTCTCTGTTTCCTTCGCTGACTATCACGGCTCAGTAGGAGACTATGACCTGCGTCACAGTCCTGGGAGAAGGCGGCTGTGCTGCTGAGAAACGGCAGGAGCGTCTGTGAGCAGCGGCCGAGTGTCGCAGCGGGCATCACCCCAGGCACCAGCTCGCATTTCCCCGGAATGCTGGCGTGGGCACTGACGTGAGGCCTGCTTGACAGACACGAAGCCCGGGGTCCAGAGAGGGAGAGAGTAAACCGTCTGTCCACTCCCGCCCGCCACCTTGAATGTGAGGAATGATCACCCCCTGCACCTGGGGCCGGGTCCCTCTTCTCAGTGTTGGGCTTTGGGGTCTGGTGAGTGTCTGACACACTGAAGGCAGCTGGAACGTCAGCTGAAGGAGCAGCGACTTAGCTGCAGGATGGGCGGATCAGCTGGCATGAACTACCCAAGTTCTGTAGCCTGGAATGATGTGTGGGAAAATACGACCTAGAAAAAATGGATAGAAGAGTGTGTTTCCACAGCTGAGGCTGCAATTAAGGACCTTTTTTCTATGGGTGCTAGACACAGTCTGGCATTTCGAGGATTTGGCCTTATTTCTCGGGCCTGAGGGTGGGGGGCAGCTCTGTCTTCGCCCTGCTCTCCCTGTCTGTGGTCGCATCGCCTTGGCTCCTGACCGCTCGAAAGGTTCTGGATCCACAGAAGCTCTTATTTGGGTTAACGTGAAAGTTTTGATTTCTGGAGATACCCCTTGTCCAAGGTAAGGAGCAGCCGTGAAGAGATACCTCACACTCAAGGTAAGAAAAACCCAAGTAAGATGGTAGGTGTTTCAAGAGGGCATCAGAGGGCAGACACACTGAAACCATACTCACAGAAAACTAGTCAATCTAATCACACTAGGACCACAGCCTTGTCTAACTCAGTGAAACCAAGCCAGGCCTGCGGGGCCACCCAGCACTGGTGGGTCATGGTGGAGCGGGCTGACAGAACGTGGTCCACTGGAGAAGGGAACGGCAAACCACTTCAGTATTCTTGCCTTGAGAACCCCGTGAACAGTATAAAAAGGCAAAATGATAGGATACCAAAAGAGGAACTCCCCAGGTCAGTAGGTGCCCAATATACTACTGGAGATCAGTGGAGAAATAACTCCAGAAAGAATGAAGGGATGGAGCCAAAGCAAAAACAGTACCCAGCTGTGGATGTGACTGGTGATAGAAGCAAGATCTGATGCGGTAAAGAGCAATATTGCATGGGAACCTGGAATGTCAGGTCCATGAAACAAGGCAAATTGGAAGCGGTCAGACAAGAGATGGCAAGGGTGAACGTTGACATGCTAGGAATCAG